>RJWT010006170.1:0-29626 GCA_004365215.1 Cuniculus paca
CTCATAGAAGATAAAGTTTGAGTTGGATATATGGTTACTAAGGCATTTTGATTGGGCTTTTTAAAGGTTTCTTTTTTAAGATGGTTTATTTCAGTATAACTATTGGGACCACCAGTATTTGAATATGATCTGGATAGGGACTGGAAGTACTGGTAGGGCAGCAGCAGTCTTACACAATGTTTTATATAATATGTACCCTTGTACACTTTGCATTTAAATCTTACACTGTGCTGAAAGGGTGATCTTTTTTCTAAGCCACAGTGGAGTTGGGTTGTTTGGTTGTGTTCTTGTCCAAAATACCAAATAAATGTTTCATATTATTTCCACTAGGGGAAATACAGGAGTATGTTTCTTTTTACATAACTTTTCAGAAATATCTTTCTTCATCAGAAAATGACCAATTCTGTTTGCTTTCTGCTTGTTTTCCCCTCTAATCTTCTGAAGTTGAAGGTAATGTTTTTTTCACTAGTGTCATTGTTATGACCGTTACCAGTATAACTGTGCAAGCATATTTAATGCTGGGTTTAATTTAGTATGTAGTACACGTCAGGTAATACCTGTACCAGCTGTGGTTTCTTTCCTTGGCCTTCAAATTGCTTATTTAAGAGTCATACTTCAATCTGGGAAAATCTCGTCATATCAAGACATTGGAAGGAGAGATTCCCTTTGATGTTTGATCTTTAACTTAGGAAATACATACTGTAGTTACAGTGTATCCTGAAGTACTCATCTTTGTATTCTGAAGAGCATAGGATTTGAATTAGTTGCTACACATAGAGGAAGTAACTGCTTAATGGAAGATAAATTATAAGAGATGAAAGCCACAGTTATTTGCTATGGAGTTGTTGGCACCATGAAGATTCCTTCTCCTTTTCAACTCTTCCTTAAATACTACAAACTATGCCCACATCTGCTCTCTCCCTCTTTCCTAGCAAGGGTAAAGAAAATGATAAATTTCATAAAGAACATTTCTAAATGAGTACACTTCTGAAATCATGTTTAGTCTGGTTCTAACCCTTTGCTATACACAAGGAGAAAAACTCACATAACTGAGGAAAAGCTGTGTGCTAACGGAGCATGCTTTCACAATCTTTAGAAACACGCGCCATGTAATACTTGGAGTTGAGCTTGCCTGTGTTTTTTGTTCATGTGTGTACTGTTGTCTCAACATCTTCAGTGTGTGCTGTGCTTAACTCGAGAAGACCTCTTTGTTTCTGGACTCCTTACTATGTATGACCTAACTATATTCTGACACCGCAGATACTACCGTAAATGGGTAAACGTAAAATTGCTTTTCTGAAAATGTGTCCTGTGCTTCTAGATTTTAAAGTTCCTCAAATACAAAATACAGTCTTCATAAAGATTCAGTGTCATTTCTAAAACAATGTTTTTTGTGCTAATGATGCTATAAGAAAGAAAAGGCGTTTTCTGCTTTAAATTACAGTCATTGGATATTCCTAGCCACATTAAAAATAAAATACGGTTTCAAACTGGATATTGACTCCCCCCTTTTGTAAGCACTTGTTCTGTTTTACATCCCTAGAATTTACTTGTTATTATTTGCTGAGCACAATGAGTTATAGATTATTAGGCCTGTAAACAAGGACACCTGAAAATACATTTACCTAATTTGTATAGGGGTGTACTTTGCTTTTTTTTTTTTTTTTTTTTTTTTGCGATGCTGGCTGTTCAACCCAGTGCCTCACATGTGGTAGGCAAAGCTGTATATATATCCTCAGCCTTTTTTTATGTTAGGGGATTGCCAAATTGCCCAGTTTAACCTGACTTGTGATCTTGCTGCCTCAGCCTTTCAAAGCAGCTAGGATTAAGCCAGTAGCTGTCCAGAGGTCAGTAGTTTCTGCATATTTGACATGTAGTTTCTGTTTGTGGGTCCAACCCAGTTGCTTTTGTTCCTCATGTAACAGCCTAAAGATGCTAGAGAAGTTGGGGAAATGCTAAGATCCTGAAGCTAACATGAAATTAACATTTTCTTCTTGCTAATGCCATATTTAGCTTCAAGAAAAGATGGAAAATAGTAGCTGTGTAGTTAATGTGGCCAAAAGGAAGCCTTGGGGTATGAACTTACCAGTCTGCCTCCCAAGGAAATACTAGCCTTGTAAGGTAAAGGTAGAGATCGGCAAGTATTACACCTGGAGTTAATGCACCTGAGCTGTGCAGCCATTGCTGTAATCAGTTTGTCAATACTGACACCATAAGGGTAAGTACTTTTATCACTTTTTTTTTTCCCGTCTTTTTGAGACAGGGTCTCACTATGCAGTTCATGCTGGCCTTGAGCTCACTTTGTAGCCCAGGCTGGTCTTGAGCTCCCAATGATCTTCCTGCTTCAGCCTCCCCTCCGAGTGCTGTGATTACAGGTGTGCAACACCATGCCCGTTTTTTATTTATCACCACTTTAGTATTTTAATGGTGAGAAAACTGAGCCTCTTATGTAAATTGCCTAGATGTGGGGTTTTCAACCCTCAGAACCAGCTGCACAATAGGAGGTAAGAGCAGTTGAGTGAAGCTTAATCTGCATAGCACTTCCCAATTCTTTGCATTATCTCCTGTGCCTTACCTCTTACCCTGTCAGTGGTGGCTGTAGATTATCATGGGAGTGTGATCCCCTACTCTGAGCAGCTAATGTGAGGGATCGAGCGTATGTGCTCCTTAGGAGAATCTAATGCTTGATGGTTAAAAGTGGAGTTGAGGTGATGCTAGTACTGGGGAACAGCTGCAAAAACAAATTGACAAGTTTGATTACAGAGACTATAATTGTTTGCAGATTTACGTATCAAAATGCTGTTAGTGGTAACAAGCTGTATATAGTGACAGGTTTTATAGTGGCAAGTGGATTGTGTGTCTTGGTTGCTTTCTCTCTGTTGGAGGAAAATGCCTGACACCAAAAGTGAAGGAAGGAAAGGTTTATTTAGCTCACTGTTTGTAGAGGTTTCAGTCCATAATCAGCTGGCTCCAAGGCAGGGTGGCTTGGCACTGGGGCAACACTTCAAGGCAGCAGCAAGCAAAAGCCGCCAGAGCTAAAAGGTGAAAACAAGCCTCTTCTCCCTTATATTGTATGCAGGTTCTCCCCTGCCACCCTAAGGCGGGCAGGTGTAGCAGTCACACCACCTCTGTGCCCTTCTCTTGCACAGGATGAGGATATTTACAAAGTAAGGATCCTGGCTCTCTACTGAGTCTCTTAGTTAAATTTCTAAACTCAAGTTGACACAATGTATCAACTATAACAATGTGCTTCAGTTGTACAGCGAGCTACGTCTGATGGCAGGTTTTAAGTCAGAATCTGACACTTTGGCTGGACCCTACCCCCCATTTACAACTTTAACCACATCTTCACTACATTGCACACTTGTCTCAGTTTCACAGTTTTGGTAAGTGCACAGGCTAACCCTAGCCAAGAGGAGTAAAAAAGTCCCTGGAGACATTGAAAAGGAGAGAAGACCAATGACAGCAGAAAATCTTAGGATTGCCAACAGAAAGATGCATTAAAAGAAAACGCCAAGGGTCCTACTTAAATTACATGTTCATTGGCCCAGGTCAGTCACATTTTCCAAGGCTACTTTGTATATGGTATGTAGCAACTGGCTATTCAATGGGCCATGAAATCTTCACGACTGCTTCCCCACATGGAGACCATGCATCCTGCATTACAAGACAAGCAGCTGGTGTTTTTCAAAAGAAACAAGACCATCACTTCACTGAAGGCCTTTTATTTTATTTTATGTTATTTTATGTTATTTTATTTTATTTTAGAGACAGGATCCTACTATGTAGTCCAGACTGGCCTATACTCCTTGCAATCTCCTACCTCAGCCTCAATGCTGGGATTACAGGCACGCCCCACCTGGCAGTTTTTTCTTGAGATGGGGGCTCACGTATTTCAGGCTGGCCTCGAACTCTTGGTCCTGCCTCAGAGTGTTTGTAATTACAGGCATGGGACACCATGCCTGACCAGTCCAATATATTCTTTTTCCTTGTTTGGTATATGTTTACAGTACAGTACATAATGACTGCATTCCTCTTAAGTAGGTAAGTGTGAGTAACATCCTAATGCTTTTTTCAGCCTCCTAGCTGCTTCCTCCAATCCTGTCACTAAAGGTATTAAATACACTGGTTCTGAACCTCATTTAAGAGACTGGGGCCGGGGATGTAGCTCAGTGGCACAAGTGCCTGCCTGGCAAACGCAAGGTCCTGAGTTTGATTCCCACTACAGGGGAAAAATCCCCAGGGTGAGCGATTGCAGTCCACGAGGAACACTCAGAAACAATGTCTTACCATGTGACCGAGGTTAAAGATTTCTTAAGTTCCATGTAGTGAGGTTATCACTTTCTAACATGGAAAACAAGATTTTTAGTATTTTTATAAGATATGTCTATTTTACAAAAATCCTCACAGTAATGGGGGTTGGCAGTAACATTGTTATTCCACAGAGGAAACCACTAAAATTAGATGACTTTCATAGTTACCAACTGCAGTAGTATTAGGCTCTCACCTATTCATTTTGATTTTCTGTTGCTCAAGTTCTCGAGCCACATCCCAGATATTTATTTTCAGAAATCAAAACCTTGCACAATCATCTGTTTCCGGTTGACCAAAATGTGACCTCCAAGGTAGAAAAGATGTCAGGAGTGGTGGCGCGTGACTGTAGTCCCCGCTACTCCGGAAGCTGAGGCAGGAGGATGGCGAGTTCCAGATCAGCCTGGCTAACTTACTAAGACCCTGTCTCAAAAATAAAAAAAGGGGGGGTGTACCTCAGCGGTACAGCGCTCGCCTAGCAAGCAGGAGTCCTTGGCTTCCACCTCTAGGGCCGGGGACGAGGGTGCAAGGAAATACGGTGAGGTCGCAAAGAAACGAAGACTGGAAACAACCCATGGAGTCCCCTCATCTTAGCTGTCACCAATACGTCCACTGGAAGGAAGTCAGGAAAAGACATTAGAATTTCTGAGGTTCTTAGTGCAATAGTCGTGAAGTACGAACTACTGGCCAGATCCTGTAATGTCAGAAAACTCTCACCCAAAGTCCGCAGTACTTGCACTGGTGTCACCCACAGCTTGGCACCCTAGGTCCAGTCGCCCCATAGCACTGCATTGCCCCGCCCCGCGCACGCCCGGAGGCCAATCGGCGTTCAGGGGCGTTCCCATTCCCGCTTCGTCCCGCCCCCGTAGTAGCTCTGATAGGCTACTGAAGGCGCCCCGCGACCCGGAAGTGGTTCCTCTAAGAGGAAGCGGGAGAGTCTGAGAGGGTGGGGTTTGTAGTGTTCACGCCAGGTTTGCTGGAGCTCTTTCCTAACTCAGCTGGCAGCGGCCTGCGAGAAAAGTGTGGCTAGTCTGCCGGAAGCCGCGTCAATGGCCTCCGTGCTGTCCTACGAAAGCTTGGTCCACGCCGTGGCAGGAGCCGTGGTGAGGCGGGGTCTTCGCGCCCGGGCCGCTGCGGAGCGTGGGGGCTTCCCGGGTGCAGTCCCCTGGATGCGGCCGGGGGATGGGCCTGAGAGGGGACCGGTGTGGGTGAGGTCTGCCCTGATCGAACCCAGAGGAATAGACCGTAGAAAATTGCTGAAGAATTTGGGGTGAAGGCCTACACTCACCCTGGCCACCGCTTTGGTCTCCTAGAGAGTACTTAAAGCCGGCCGTGGTCACACATGCCCCGAGGGAGTCGGTAGAAAGACGATTGCAGTTTTCTTTGCCTGCTGGAGTTTAAAGCCTTGTTGTGTCATCCCCCACCCCCACCACCGCGCACACAAACTTTGCTAAACTGGACTGGGGGAGAACCTAAGTGTGCAACTGCGTGGCTTAACCAAGATCTTAATTACAGCCTACTTCACACACTTGCCACAGTCAAGTTGTAATACCCAATAGGCTATCTCTGGCTAGTGTTATGGGCAGAAAAAGATATTTAAAAAATAGAAAAAGTCAGTTTCGGTGTTGCTCGCCATCGCAGATGCAATCACTGTGAGGCGTGTGCTTGGTTTTGGGACTTGCGGATGTCTAGTTCAATTTCATACCCTTCCCTTTTCCTTGAAATTTTCTATTTTTTCACTTGAGTAACTTTACTCTTCTGCTTCTTTTTTTCTCACTGTCCTTTCTCATGTCCTTCACTCTCAACTGCTGTTGGAGTCATTGGGACTGCAGAGCAGCATCAGTGAATCTTATCTTTTTGGCTCCTAAAAGCTTCATGTTGTGTGTAGACTAAATCTGAGTTGAACTTCAGCTCCATAATTTGTTAGCTAAGTGACCCGTGAAACTCACTTTCCTAATCTATAAAGTGAGAGAAATTATACCTCCCTCCTGTGGTGGTTTTGAGAATTGGGTGACAGTATTTTACAGAAGCGATTTGTTCAGGAAGCCCAATTCCTTTGATTCCCCACAAAAGCCTTTCAGGTCGTATAAAGGGATTGAGATGGAGACTTGATTGACATATTTCTGATGGTCATGGAGGCCTGTATGTCTGGAATGGAGGGAACAAAGATGCAAAAAGGTTTCAAGGGACCAAAATATGTGTGCCTTTAACTCAGAATGGGCAAGAGAGCTTGCCACTGAACTTGCTAATTTACATTTTAAACATGATCACCCTGGCTGCTCTGCTGAGAGTAGAGTATAAAGGAGCAAGGGACAATTGTCAGGCTAGAGATGATCATGTCTTGCACTTGGATGGTAGTAGTAGAGTTAGTGAGAAGCAACCGTTAACCTGGAATATATTAGATAGAAGCACTAGGGTTTGGGGATGGATTTGGTGGTGAATCCCATATGGGGTGTACTAGAATGAAAGTTTGGTTGGTTGACCCCAAGACTTTTGACTTGAGGAGCAGGAAGGATGATATTCCTATTTATTGAGTTGTCAAAGCCTGTAAAGGAGCAAGTTTGGGGAAAAGGATGAGCTTGATTTTAGTTTTAGACTAGTGAAGTTTGAAGTGTCTTAGAACAGTCTTGAGACTACATGTTTAATTCAGCAGAGAAGTGAGCAAGGACTGAAAATTCTCAGTGACCTTTGAAATAGGTCAGTATGAAGAGGTTGGGGAAATAAGATCATAAAAACAAAAAAGATTAAGGAAGGGCCAGTGCCATAGGAGGAAAACTGAGAGTGAGGTGCTGTGGAAGGCATGTGAAGAAAGTGTTTCAGGAGAAGGTTGTAGAGTTAACCAAAGGATCAGATGCTACTGTTAGGTCAAGTAAGGTGAGGACAGAGGATTATCTGTTGGATTTATCAACATGATAAATGAAGTTGCCAATTGAGAAACCCAGTTTTGGTGGAGTGGCAGGCTGAGTAGTTTGAGAGTAAGATAGAATGAGGAGCTAGGAGATACTTGTTCTCTTTTCCTTTCATCAAGTGCTGTTCATTGAGTACCTTCATTGAATTCATTCCATGTGGCCTGCACTGTTACAGGCGCTAGGAGAGCAGTGGAGAACAAGTTTCTTTCTTCATGAAGTGTGCATTACCATAGGGGAGTCAGACAATAATTAATTAAACAAAAAATAAGATAGTTCTAGATAGTGCTGTAAAGTAAATAGGGCTGGTGAACATTTTTCATAAGGGGAAATATTTTAGTCATTGTGAATGGTCTGTGTCACAGTTTACTTGACGCTGTGTGGCATTGTGAAAGCAGCTGTGAACATTGTATAAATGAATGGGCAGAGCTGTGTTTCTATAAAACTCTTATTTGTAAATACAAGCAGTTTTTATGGACCATAGTTTTATCTCTACTCTTTAAAGGTATTTTTTCTCTTTTTGCTTATTTTTCTTTTGTTAATGCTCCACTCGGAATTATTTGCCCTGAAATTGCTGGGTTTTTACTCCAATAAGATATATGAGGTTATCTAATATATATCTATATATGCTTTATTTATTTGTTTAGTTGTTTGACTTTTTTTTTTTTTAAATACAGGCTAGCCTTGAACTTACTATGTAGCCCAGGCTGGCCTCAAACTCGTGGCGATCGCCTGCCTCAGCCTCCCTAGTGCTGGGATTACAGGTGTGCATCACCACACCAACCTGTTTGAGTGATTCAGGCTGCCCTTGGACTTACTGTGTAGCCCAGGCTGACCTTGAACTCACGGTGATCCTTTTGCCTCAGCCTCCCAAGTGTTGGAATTATAGGTTTGCCCCACTATGCCTAACTTCTAATATATATACTTGTGGAAGGAGAATTTTTTTCTCAGGGCAGTACTGTTTTTAATATATATCTGAATGAAAAGTTGTTTTCTGTGTGTATTCTTTTTTTTTTTTTCTGGCATTGCTGGACATTGAACCTACCACTAAGTTCCATCCCAGCCTGCTTTGTGTTTTGTTGTTCTTTTGAATCATCACACTGAAGAGTGGTTCTCAAACTCTGTTTTTCAGACCTCTGTATTAAGGTTAAGCCACACATTAGATCTTACTCTCTTTTCATTTTCTTTATTTTTTTGGTACCAGGGATCGAACTCATGACCTCACACTTGCCAGGCAGGCGCATACGCTGCTGAGCTATATCCCTGCCCTAGGTCTTACTTTCTTTTGATTGCTACAAAAAGAAAAATTTAACTACAAAATGTAACTACATTTAATGAGAAAACTAGTATTAATGTTTAATGTCATGGGATTGCAATGAAAGCTGATACTTAATTAAACTTCCTGAGCGTAGGGTTCAACCCATGCTTAGAGAAGGTCATGGAAAGTAAGCTTAGCACAGTAGGTTGAGACCACTCGGTTGCCTTTCAGGTGCCTTCCATGAGCCAGACAGCACAAGTTAGAGCCCCACTGTGCCTCTGTGCAGCAGCCTCTCGCTGGCTGCATGCCTTGGTATAGACTCCAGGGCTGCCTGGTATAATTGCTTCTTCCCAAAGGGTTATTGGATTATCATTTAAAATGTTGATTTACAACTTTTTTGAATGAACATTTCAGGCTTGTTTATTCATTTCCTTCCAAGTTCTACATTCTTGCACGTTAGGTGTGATGTTATGCAATATACACTTTGTGTGTGTGTGTGTGCTGGGGGTTGAATGTAGGGATGGGCACATATTAAAGACCTATGCTACCACACAGCTATGCCTTCAACCCCAGTATGCACACATATTTTAGAAATTAAAGTAAATTACTGATTTTGCGGGTTTGGTGGCACCTTGTGGGATAACTGCAGATAATCGTGATTATCTCAAAACAAGAATTGGTTTGCTTCAGGAAAACACTTTATCTTCAATCGAAGGCCCCTCTACTGGCTGTAATGGCATATGCATGCAATCCTAGCACTTGGGAGGCTGAGGCAGGTGGATCATCGAGAGTTGAGGTTAGCCTGGGCTACTAGTAAGTTCAAAACCAGGCTGAACTAAGCAACAAGACCCTGTCCAAAAAAAAAAAAAAGCGCTATGGGTTCCATCCATAGCCCCCCCAAATAAAAAGCCAGCAGAAAACCTTTTTTATGGATGTATAGATCTATAGGTAAAAATCTGTCAAAAGAAATCTAATGAGACTCAAATGCATAAAATGTAAAATCTAGTTACATTTGAATTTTTGAGAATTCTTTACAAAAATTGTATCATGTAATTAATAGTCTTCTTCCTTTCTTCCTCCCTCCTCCCTTGTTCCCCTTCTCATTTAAACATTTTCTTCCCATTTCCCAGTATGTTACACATTTTGCTTCTAATTTACGCTTTTGGCTTCTCACACTAGATAAACAATGTGGTATTTAAACATGTGTGCCCGATTTGTTTCACTTAAGAGTCTGTTCTCAAGGTGCATCCATTTAGCTAGAAATGTCTCAAGCCTATCCTTCTTTATGGCAGAGTGGTACTCCATTCTATAAAGAAACCCCACATCTTTATCCATTCATCAGTTGATGGGCATTTGGGCTGTTTCCAAGATTGAGTTATTACACTGTGCTTTATTTTACTGAGTACTCTGGATTTCACTTGCTAGGTTTGAACTAGGCAATCATAAGCATTCTCTTCCTCCCTCCCCCTATTTCTTTCCTTTTTATCTTTTTGCAGTACTGGGCATTGAACCTAGGGCCTTTCACTGATCTACATCCACAGCCCTTTTTTTTTTTCCTGGCACCGGGGATTGAACTCACAACCTTGCGCTTGCTGGGCAGGTGTTTAGACCACTGAGCTAGATCCCCAGCCCTTCCACAGCCCTTTTTGAGACAAGGTCTCACTAAGCCGCTACATTGCTCAGTCTGGGGTCAGTGCGCTAGGCTACGATGACAGGAGTGTGCCACCATACCCAGCTCTGTCACAGGTTTTTTTATTCCAGTCTTAGTTACTAAAAGTATTGGTAACACTTAAGTCACACATCACACAAAAATTTATAGGGTGTAGAATGGCTAAGAAAAGTTAACAGCTGCTGCATGATTCACAGAGGCAGGATGGAAAGCAAAGAAGGCATGAAGCCCATAGAGAAATGAAAGTCACTGCAGATGGCCTGCTAAGATACAAACTTTGCAGAGTTTGTTCAAGACAGGTCTTGTTAAGAGCACAGAACTTGTTCAGGGCCCAAGTCCAAAACACAGGCAGTTTGTATAGGCCATGTCAGGAAGCAAACCGTGCCACTCTGCTCTAGTGACCAGACTTTGTAGAGTGCTGGGTATGATACTATTTCATTTCTGTAATGAAAGTGTAACTTCTTTCAGCAATTTTGACAAGTACTTGTTGGTCCCAGATTGACAAATGGGAAATTGAGGCGTGGAGGTTTGAAGTTACTTCTCATACAGTATGCAGTACACTAGCGCTTATACCTGATCCCGGGTTTATGTTATTCCAAAGTTCATGTTTTTTCCATCACTCACGTGTGTTGTCCATGAGGCCTTCCTTTTTTCCTGGTGCTGAGAATTGAACCTAGGGCCTTGCTCTCTAGTCCCTTCATGACACTTTTTGTTTAACTTATATGTCTGTGTAGCAGGGCATGATGGCACATGCCTATAGCCCTAGCCCTTTGGGAGACTGAGCCAGGAGAATCACAAGTTTGAGCCCAGTCCGGGCAACTTAGCAGAACACTGCCCCAGAATAATAAAATTGGGGCCAGGGTTGTAGCTCAGTGACACAGCACCTGTCTGGCAAGCACAAGGCCCTGAGTTTAATTCCTGGTACAAATAAATAAATAAATAAGGGCTGAAGATGTAGCTCTGAAAAAACCCTGGGTTCAATCTGCTGTGCTGCCAAAAAATAAGCAGAAAACAAAAGAAAATAAAAATCCTTACATATTTGTTGACATATGAGAATTAGCTTGGTTGTTATGTCAGAAAAGACGCCTATTAACTCTGATTAAGTGAACAGTTTTTGCTTTGTTTTTTCTTGGAGATAGGGTTTTGCTCTGTAGTCCAGGCCGGCCTTGAACTCATAGCAGTCCTCCTGCCTCAGCCTCCCAAGTGCTGGGGTTACAGGTATGTGCCACCATATTCGACTGTGAATAACATTTTTAAATATGAAAGTCACTTACTGTAAGTAAACCTTAGTAAGTGGCTTTTAATTTTTATAATTTCATTCTCAGGATTGCCACAGAAAATGCATCTTAGTTATTTTCTTTATTTCATTTAAAAATAATTTTTCTGGGGCCGGGTATCTAGCTCAGTGGCCTAAGTGCCTGCCTGGCAAGTGCAAGGTCATGGGTTCAATCCCTGGTGCCGCCAAAAAAAAAATTAATTAATTAAAAAAATAAAAAATAAAAAAAATTTTCTGTCCAGTAATACTATGGATTTCAGCAGGAGATGTAGTACACTGATTTTAGTACTGCTGCTGCAACTCAGCTGTTTCTCAATTTTTCTTATCTCTGGAAAATGACTTGGGAACTAGTGTTGCTTTTTTTTTTTTTTTTTTGGTATTGGGGAATCGAACTCATGACCTCACACTTGCCAGGCGGGCACTTGTGCTGCTGAGCTAAATCCTCGGCCATTTTAAATTTTTTATTTTGGACAAGGTCTCTAAGTTTCCCAGGCTGTGCTGGAACTTGCATTCTTCCTGCCTTAGCCCCCTAGAATGCTGGGATTACAGGTGTATACCACCATGCCCTACACCGCTTGCCTTTTTATCTCTAGCTGTGATTTCTCTCTTAGGCTGTTATTTGGTATTGCTGACTGCCTAAGATTTTTTGTTTCCCTTTTAGTTATTAGTTTATTAATTAAGTCATTGTTAAATTCCTTGCTCTGAGGTGCCTATAGTCCAATAAGGAAGAAAAACTTATTAACAACTAATAACAGTCAGTGAGACAATTTCCATATAATAGAATTTTCTACTAGTATGTAGGATACATGCTGCTATTGGAATCCAAAGGAGAAAATAGATATTTCATCATCCTCTCAAATTTGCTGTGTCTAAGATTGAACTAGTGAGTTCCTAAAACTAGGAACCTCTTTGGGCTTTGCTATTTCATCACTCTGGTGTCTGTCCCTTTTTCTTTGTAGCCAGTATCCAATAAATCAGCAAATCCTATTGGCTTTTCTTTCTACAGTTCTTCTGGCAGGTATCTCATCTATTTTTCTTGTCATCATTTAAACACATTCAAGGCCTTACTATTTTAAATTAGAAGCATTTTGCTAAAGCAGTGTTTGTACTTTGTTCTGGTTTTTCAGGTTGAAAGCTCTTGAGGTTACTTGGATATACCCCCGAAAGGCCTTTGGCATGTCTTTTAATCATCTTTGCTATATGCAAAGGGCTTAAACTTTAAATTTCTAGACTTTTTTTCTCCCTAAGTTTGTCATTTTTTTCCAGTTTTCATGTTCAGAGTAAAATGGTAGCTATTTTATGTTTGTTTTGATTTGCTCTAGTATTACTTTATTAAAATTTTATAGATTTTTTTTCTGGAGGCAGGGAGTTTATTATGTTTTTTTTTTTTTTTTTTTTTTTTTGGCACTGGGGATTGAACTCATGACTGCACTTGCCAGGCAGGCACTTAGGCCACTGAGCTAGATCCCCAGCCCTTATCTTTTTGAGACAGGGTCTCACTGTGCTGTTTAGGCTGACCTTGAGCTCACTTTGTAGCCCAGGCTGGTCTCAAACTCACAACGATCCTCCTGTCTCAGCCTCCCGAGTGCTGGGATTACAGGCATGGGTCACCACGCCCCGCTTGTTGTTAAGTTTTTTTTCCTCTTTTTTTCACTATGTACTTCAGGCTGGCCTAGAACCCACTATGTAGCCTAAGCAGGCCTCAAACGATGTAACCCTCCTGCCTCAGCCTCCCAAGTACTGGGATTACAGGCATGTGCTACCACACCTGGTTTCTTAAATTTGTTTTTAGGTTTTTTTTAGATAGGGTCTCCCTAAACTGCCCAGGTTGGCCTCAAACTCATAATTCTCCTACCTCAGCCTCCTGAGTACTAGAATTATGGGCTTGTGCCATCACTTTGGCTAGGAATGTTTTTGAGCTAATTTGTTAAATATTCAGGAAACCTGGAAGAAGTGGTATTAGATACTATGGAGTTGTGGATTCAAAATGCAAATTTGCTACTAATCTATCCTTATAAAAATTTACCATGAAGAGGTGGGCATGGTGGCACACACCTGTAATCCCAGCACTCAGGAGGTTGAGCTAGGAGGATCACTGTGAGGTTGAGGCCAGCCTGGGCTACATAATGAGACCCTGTCTCAAAACAAATTTTTTTTTACTATGAAGTAAGAACAAAATAAGCAGAGAAATCAATTCACAAAGATTTAAAAATACTTATTTGATAAGACTTTTTTTTGAGACAGTGTCTCGTGTGTAGTTCAGGCTGGCATGGACTCTATGTAGCCTAGGCTGACTTCAAACTCAAGGTGATCCTCCTGCCTCAGCCTCCTGAGTGCTAGGATTACAGGTGTGCGCCACCACGCCCAGCCTACTAAAATGAGATTTCTCTTTTTAAGGACCTAATGAAACTTTCTCCTAAGAATTCCCTTTTACATAATTTTTAAAAACCTGTATGAATTATTTGAAAGATTTTAATAAAGTAATATGAACATAGAGAATGCACACTGGGTGTAATGGCATATGCTTGTAATCACAGCTGTTCAGGAGACTGAGGCAGGAGAATTGAAGGTTCGAGCCCAGGCTGGGCAATTTAGGAAAATCCTGTCTCAAAATAAAAAGGACTAGAGTTGTAGCTGAAATTTCAATCCCTAGTAACTAATACACACATACACATGAAAAAAGAAAAGAGAAAGGATAAAGATAAAGGAAAAAAAAGAAGGAAAGAATGTGGGGAGTGCTGAGACTGGAGAGTAAACTGGGCACAATCCAGAGGTGGTTACAACAGTTTTCTGCCTTGGCTTTTTAAATAAATTTGGCGTCCCAGTGGAATATGTTATAAAAGTGAATGAGGAATAATCTTATAATCTTGCGCTTCTCACGAGAGAATCAGCTTTTCTAACTGTGGTACTGAATTGATGAGAGGAAATCACCTCTGAGATTTTGAAATCCCAAACCTTCACTCAGATTGCAGCTCAAGTAAATTAGATTTAATTAATAAAACAAATAATTTCACTTAGAGTATCCCAGGTGGGTGCGGCACCTAAGTTTCTAGTAGAAAGCAGCACAGTTTTTCCACAAACATTCGTCTCCATGAGGTCCAACAGAATATCCAAAATAAAATTCTCAGGGAAATGAGCTGCTCATTCCAAACTGACACAACTCATACAGCACTGGGACTGAGGCAAGTGGGCAGCAGCAGCCCTGCATAGAATCAGAAAGTAGAGTTTTCTGCTGCAATCTAAAAAAACATTACGTAGTAAATATAAGAGAAAAAGAGAGGGAGGCACCCAAAAGGATGAATACCCAACACGTTATTTTGGCCTGACAGGGTAATGAGTTACAAGGCAGTTGGCACTAGTAGGTTCTAGGTTGCCCTTTGAGTAGCAAACACAAGTACTGGGACAAAATGTTCCTGTCAGAGTACGTTGAGCACCAAATTCAAGGACTTTCCGAGCAGTGGAGTAAGGAAGGTCTGGCTATGTGAGAAGGGGTTGCTGTTGGACGTGGCTCAGTGGCAGAGTGCGCTGAGTTTAGTCCCTAGTATTGCCAAAAAAAAGTGACCGCTAAAAGACCATAAAGGTTTGTTAGTAACTTAGTATTTTTCATACTTCACAGCACGTTTCATGTTGTTTGATCAGAGGCCTCCTTTATATGGTTAAAAATTATTGCAGAGTTGAAAGAGATTTTGTTTATGTAGTTAGAACAATATATTAGGAATTAAAACTGAAATCATTGATATTTATTAAAATATTGGATCCGTTACATATTAACATACATAATATATTTTAAAAATTGTGTTTCCCAAGTACAAAAAGGATGAAACTATCATTTTATAGTTTTGCAGACAAATGACAGCTGGACCCTTTTATCTGCTTCTCCATTCAGTCTATTGCAGTAACACATTTATGTAACCTCTGGAAATTTTCACTTCACACTGAGAGAATGAGAATGAACATAGCAAATAGTGTCTTATTAGCCCATAATAATGCTTATGGAAAGAGTTTTCATACTCTAGACTCCTGGAAATGCTGTGGGGGGTGTTGAGGGGACTCCAGACTATGCTTTGAGAATTGCTAGGGCGTGTTACTCTCTTGCATTCTGATGTCCTTAAAAATCTTTTTTTTTTTTTTGCTTTTTTCCCATTTTAAAACTAAAAGCTAATAACATATTTGTTATTAGAACAAATATATAGGGCTGGGGATGTGGCTCAGGTAGAGCGTTTGCCTAGTGTGTGCCAGGTCCTGGGTTCAAGCCCTAGCACCACCAAAAGGAGAGAGAGGTAGAAAGAGAGAGACAGACAGAGACACAGAAAGACAGAGACAAGGATTTAGCTCAGCAGCACAAGTGCCTGCCTGACAAGTGCGAGGTCGTGAGTTCAATCCTTGGTACCAAAAAACAAAACAAAACAAAACAAAAAACACAGCCAGCTTCTTTCTGTATACCATTCTCCAAGGTGAAGTTCACCTGGGTAACGCTCGCCTCCCAGAGAGAGAGACAGAGAGGGCTGTATAACATGGGAAATGGAAGCTACCTTTAATTTTCCCTTTCTCTTATAGTCACTGGGAAGAATTCATTTCATTCTTCCAGATTCTGTGTCTATGTCGTGTACCCTTTATGTGTGTAAGAGAAGAGCAAAGTTAAAGTCACGTCTGTGTCGGTTGAAAAATGTTGAGAACTGAGGTAGAACGATGAGCCATAGGGCGAGGGCACAGGGTGATGTTGGTTCTGACCCTGCACCTGCCATTCTGGCTTCATTTCCCAGCCAAGGGGACCCATGACTCCTAGTTCCGGGGAGCATAGGACTGGATGTATTCTTCCAGTGCACGGTGACTAAATGGAAGGAGTGGGAAGGAGGGGACAGGATGTTTTTGGGAAGATACAAAGAGTGTTTCTCTGGAAATAGATTCTTTTATAATTATTGTCAGCAACAGAACTCCCACGCAGATGGTTAGAATTCTGTGGGACTTAATAGATTTATTTTATGCCTATGTGGCACAACAGTATTGTACATTGTGGTTATTGTCCCAGTATTTTGTGCCTTCTAATTTTGTGCAAGTGAACAAACTGTCCTCAGCGTAAAAAGAAAAAATTATGTCAAGAGAAATTTAATTTCAAATTCTGAAAAACGATGTGTTCATTAAGCTTGGCATAAGACTCACATAAATAATAAATACTTTGCTTCAGGTAACAGCTGCTTGTAAAAAGTCACCTTTGTATTTGCTTGGCTAGGAGACAAATATAGCAGGTTCCGATGTGAAAAAGACCTTTGCTCCAAGTTTACCTTTAGTATTTGGAGTACATATTCTTTTTTTTTTTTTTTTTTGCAGCACCAGGGATTGAACTCATGACCTTGCGCTTGCCGGGCAGGCGCTTAGACCGCTGAGCTAGATCCCCAGCCCTGGTGTTTTTGAGGGTCTCACTATGCCGTTCAGGCTGGCCTTGAGCTCACTTTGTAGCTCAGGCTGGTCTTGAACTCACAACGATCCGCCTGTCTCAGCCTCCTGAGTGCTGGGATTACAGCTGTGAGCCACCACGCCTGGCTTGGAGTACATATTCTTATAGGTAATTGAATTTATTTGTAGGAGCATACATTCATACAATCATTGACAAGTTGAAGGCTTATAATACACTGGGCTGTAGGCTGTGTTTTCAGACCAGTCCACAAAAAAATTTTTTTTGGTACCTAAAAGTAGGTTTTCATATTAGTACTTCTTTTTAGTAATTTTTAGAAAATTTTCATTAAGTATTGAGGGTGAACTCAAAAGCAAGCTGCCTGTATTCAAATTTTGATTTCTGCCATTTATAGACTGTGTATTGTTAGGAAAGGTCCTGAGCCTCTTGGTATCTACTTCCTTATCTGTAAAAGGCAGAGAATTATAGGACTTATTTCATCTGGTTATTGTGAGGATTGAATGTTTTTGTTTTAATTTGAGGTGTAAGGCATATAACAAAATTAATCATTTTAAATTGCGCTGTTCAATACAGTCATTGTGATTCAGTGTCTGTAATCCCAGCACTTGGAACGCTGAAGCAGGAAGATTGCCACAAGTTCAAGGCCAGCCTCAACTACATAGCAAGACCCTGTCTCAGAAAAACAAAAGGGAAGGAAAGAGTAAAGTACCATTTGGTGGTGTGTAGTGTATTCACCATGTTGTACAACCACCACTTCTATCTCATCCCAAAATATTTTGAATGGATGAGCACAATGTAGTATGTACACACAATAGAATGTTACACAGCCAGGAAAGAGAAGAATTGATACATGCTGCAAGGTAGATGAAAATGTTACAGTAAATGAAAAAAGTAAGTTTTTTATGAAATGTCATCAGGAACATAGTTTTCTTGATAGGAAATATCTAGAAAAGATACATCCCTAACAGACAGCTTATTCTTGGCTGCCAGGTGATATGGGAAGGGGGAAATGGGAAATGCCTTGGGGTTTTCTATTTGGGGTGAAGGAAATACTTTAAAACTTGAAAGGTTGTAGTTGCACCGCATTGCAAATATACTAAATGTCACTGAATGCTATAGTTTTATTTATTTAGTTTTGTTTTCTTTTGAGTTAGGATCTGAGTATTTAGTGCAGGCTGGCCTTAAACTCACTATGTAGCCCAAGCTGGCCTCAAGCTTGCAGCCATCCTCCTTGCCTTACCTTCCTAAGTGCTGGGATTGCAGGTGTGTGCTACCACACCCAACTGAATGGTATAATTTTAAATGGCTGATTTTGTATTAGGTGAATGCCACTTCTGTTAAACAAAAAAGCCCCTTGATGACAGACTGGCAAAAGATCCTTAGATACCAAGCGCAGTGGCACAGGCCAGTAATCCCAACACTAGGGAGGCTGAGGCAGGAGGATCAAAAGTTTGAGGCCCACGTGACCTTCATAGAGACCCTGTCTCAAACACCTTTTCACCCCTCTACCGATTTCTTGGTCACCCAAAATAGAAGAGACTGCTTAACCCTATGGATTTTAACTCTTCTGTTGGCCCCTGTGGATTTCCCTTACTTTCCTGTGAGTTAAGCTGGGCACTTTAAAAGGCGTTTGCTATAGTATAGTCAGTATTTCTAGGTATTTTGCAGCACATTGCCTAAGGCCAACCAGTACTGGAACTAGAAGCTCACATTTCAACCTTAAGTTTTTAACCCTCACATTAAGCTTAGGTTTTATAACAAAGCAGCTGGAGCACACCTACATGTGTGTCTACTTCCTTTAATAGGGTGACACTGTAAGCTTTCAGTACCCCCTCCTGCATGGCCCTCCCTGGCTCTGCCTGTCCGCTTTTGCTGGTCTCCAGGGATTGCAGTGGGCAGGTGGGCCAGGCTGCTGGCTCAGTGTGACAGTGATTAGCTTTCTGGGGGAGCTTCGTATACCCACTGAGTGTTTCGGGTTTCTTTAGGCACTTTCCTCAGTATTCAATGCTACTATCTGGGGCCGTTGCCTGGCTGCTCTTGTCATAGTACCCAGCTAGTTAACCTGAGAATTGTCTCCAGGCTCCCTTCTGCATCCACTGTTTGTAGTCACCACTTGTAGCAATTCTGTTGTATTTTCTGTTGCTATTATGACAAATGTCCATTGACTTGGTGGCTAAAAACCATACAAATTATGGTAGGTCTATAGGTCAGACTAATGCAGGTCTCATGGAGCTAAAATGTGTGTTGTAAGAGCTGTGTTCCTTTTTGGGGGCTCTGGGGAAAATCCATTTCCTTGCCTTTCCACCTTCCAGAAGCTGCCACTGGTGCCATCTTCAAAGCCAGTAATGACGGCTTGAGCCTTACCGGTTTCACTCCTGACTGACTACTCTGCTGCGTCTCTCTGGGATGTATGGGCTCTCTAATTACATGGGGTTCATTTGGATAATCAAAAATAATCTCCCTGTTTTAAGATCAACTGATTAATAAACTGCAAAGTACCAACTACCATGTGACATGTTCACTTTCAGGTGCTGGAATTTAGGGTATCCATTAAAGACCTCCTTCCCTCCCTCCCTCTCTTTCCTGTCTTTCATTCAGTCATTTCTGATATTTTGAGACAGGGCCTCCCTACATGTTCCAGGCTGGCCTCAAACTAAATCCTCCTGAAGGCTAGAATTTTAGGTGTCACCACCACTATCAGCGTCTGATTTTAATGTGTTTTGTTTTGTTTTGTTTTGTACTGGGAATTGAATTCACACAAGACCTTGTGCTTGCTAGGCAGTCACTGTGCCGCTGAGCTATATCCCTGACCCAAGATTTGAATTTTTCTTTACCAGTTCTTGAGATAGCAGATCAATGAACTCTGAGCTGATGGTTGTCTTTATCTTGGTGTTTCATTTTAAGATTTCGAGATGCATAGGACAGGGCTGTTTAAAGCCGGCAGAGAAGAGAGGTGAAAAGTGGCCCAGTTGTTTGGAAAAAGTAGCGTCCAGGCTAGATTTTGCTGTGTGGAGCTGCCCTGTGCAGCTGGTAGGTATACTGCACATCTATGTAGCACCATGCAGAGGGAAACGAATCCTACAATTTAATAAATGGAATAGGCTTTCTTTAGCTTCCCAGCCCCATTGTCCTTAGAAATTGCCTGCAAAGTGAACAAGGAGACTGGAGCTGGACTTAGTAGGACTTGTGTACCTTTTGGGTTCAGCATTTGTGGGTCACTTTTTCATAAGACAATGAATATCAGTCATTACTAGAAAAGAACATTTATGTTGGACTCTTTGAAAAATACAAATAAATATTAACATAGAGTAAATTGTACACATATTTGAGAATCTGTGATGTGCAAAGATAAAGAATTGATGGTCTCACAATACAGAAGAGTTAGGTTTCACTGTGCAATCAAGTGCTGTGATTAAAACAGGTTATATAAAAGAGATATAAACAGGTTCTGTGGGAGCCTAAGAGCTGAACAACCTGTAACTTGATGGAGAAGAGAGGGCAGCATTTAATCTGACTGTTGTTTGGTTTGGTTTTGTTTTTTGGTTTTTTGAGACAGGCTATATAGTCCAGGCTGGTCTTAAACTCATTGTGTAGGCCAGCCTGGCCTCAAACTCACAGCGATGTTCCTGCCTCAGCCTCCTGAGTGCTGAGGTTACAGATGTATACCACCACACCCAGCTTTAATCTGAGTTTTGAGGAATACTAATGTTAAAATGCAGTACTCACATGTCAAGCAGGCTTACCTATTTATGTAGATAAGAGGCCCCGAAAAAGTTTGCACTTTTTAGGAGCCAGAGATTTAGCTCAGTGGTCTAAGCGCCTGCCTGGCAAGCATGAGGTCATGAGTTTGATCCCTGGTACCAAAAAAAAGTTTGCACTTTAGTATTGACCCAGTTTCTAGTTATGATTATACTGTATGAGATCAGTAGCCTAAAGCTTGATTTTATGCCTGAGACAATACACTGGGGGGCTTGTAGCTGGGTTGAAATCAAAATATCGCTATTTTTTTGAAAACACAAGCAAAAGTGTTTTGAAGAACAGTATGTTTTTTTTGTTTTTGTTTTTTGTTTTTCTCATTTGTTTGTTTCTGTCCTTTTGAGACAGGGTTTCACTATGCAGTTTAGGTTGCTCTTGAACTCACTTTGTAGCCCAGGCTGGCCTCAAACTCGAAGCAATCCTCCTGCCTCAGTCTCCCAAGTGCTGGGATTACACGCATACACCACCATGCCTGGCTGAGAACAGTATGGTTCTTATGTGCTCTTTCACTTTGTAATGACCATATTAAACACAGAAAATGGAGGTACAAATCTGTTTACTTAGGGAACGTTTTGGGTTGGTACTATCAGAATGAGCATGGTGGCAGCAACTGACCCGTAAGAGGTTAAGCACTCATTTCCCTGCTGTCTTTGTGCTATCGTGTGTGTCCTGGGCTGCAGATCACTAAGTTTATCATTTATGGGGAGTTACTACATTTATTTTTCAGTATCAGAGAGGGAGAGAGAAGAGCGTTCTTCTGGAAAATTAAATTCTTCTGTTGAAGAATATAGTAGAAATTCGAATAATAGTTCTGCTAGATTAAAATATTGTATGTGTTTGTTCACTGAAAAGCTGATTTAACCCATTACAATAATGGCCTTGTATTCATTTAAAAGTTGTGGCTCATTTTGTTTGTGATATTGTAACGGCTAAAGCCTTTTTCAAACTTTTCAGGGAAGTGTGACTGCAATGACCGTGTTTTTTCCCTTGGACACAGCTAGACTTCGACTTCAGGGTGAGTATTAACTGTATTCCTATACATAAGATGTTGGGAAGCAAACATATTTTGCTGGTGAATTCTATATTAAGCATAGTCTTTCTTTTGATGTCTATTGTGGCCTGACTTTGGTGGTCATCATTGTTTCCTGATTAACAGAGAGTCATCCATGGACAAGCTGTAGTCTTAGTCATTTTCCAGTCTAAGACAACCTGAGTGGGCTTGCGTGAATAATTTTGAATCATTATGACTTTTTCTAATAAGCCATGACTTTTCCTTTTTTTTGCAGTGCTGGAGATTGAATGTAGGGCCTCACACATGCTTGAGACTGAGCTATACCTCCAGCAGCTATGGCTTCTTAAAGACACAAAGTAGAGCTTTTTGAGGGCAGTAGATTCGCTCAAAACAGGAGGGAGAACAGGAAAATAGTGGAGCCAAATCCCCACTGCCATCGCGAGTTGAGGCATGTTGTCCTGGTTTGCCTCGTTCGCTCTGTAGACTCTGCCATTCTCTTAATTCTTGCTTTTTTTTTTCCTCAATTTTTTCATTTTGAAATTATAAACCAATACTGAAATTTGCATAAAAAGATGCATGAGATTATCTTTGAATACTAATTCTTTATGCCTACTGTTTGTGGTTATAGCTTTTGAATAGGTAATAATTTTATGGTTCAAAAAGCAAAATATGTAAGAAGGTATACAGTATAGGGAACATTAACTCTATAGTCTTCCCTGCCCTCCCATGGTAGTTAATAATCGCTTTGTGGTATTTCTTTGATGTCATCAATGCTAGAGAAGCTTTTTTATTTAACATCTTCAGAAGGAAGCTGTAGCCCCCCGAGTGGCACTTCGTACCTGTAGCTGCAGCTATTTGGGAGGATGAGCAGGGAGAATTGGTTGAGCCCAGGGGTTTAGGACCAGCCTGAACAACATATCAAGAGACACCCGTCTCCCTTTGTTTATTTTCTGACACAAGTCTCTTGTCGTGGCCCAGGCTGGCCTCCTGCTTCTACTTCCCGAGTACCCCATCTTTTTAAATTAAAAAAAAAAAAAAAAAGCCAGGCGTCGTGGCGCATGCCTGTAATCCCAGCACTCGGGAGGCTGAGACAGGAGGATCGTTGCAAGTTCGAGACCAGCCTGGGCTACAAAGTGAGCTCAAGGCCAGCCTGAACGGCATAGCGAGACCCTGTCTCAAAAACACCAGGGCCAGGGATCTAGCTGTCTCAAAAAGACAAGGGCTGGGGATCTAGCTCAGTGGCCTAAGTACCTGTCTGGCAAGTGCGAGGTGATGAGTTCAGTCCCTGATGCTGCAAAGAAAAAAAACAAAGAATAAATTAATTTTAAAAAAGGAAAAGAGGGCCGGGGATGTTAGCTCAATGGTAGAGTAGTTGCTTAGCATGCATGAAGTCTTGGGTTCAATCCCCAGCATAAGTGGGAGCAGGGAGGAGAGGGGAGAAGAGAAAAGAAGAAGGGGGAGGGGGGAGGGGGAGGGGAGGGGAGGGGAGGGAGCTGCACTTTTCGGAGTCTTGTAGTATGGGACTGATCCTTGGAACTGAGGGATCAGCCTTTCCTACTTCCCTGAGTAGCCTTGCAGACTTTTTTTTTTTCCCCCGCCTCTCCCCCTTGCAGACTTTCTTTATGAAATATCAGCAAATAACATATATTCTTAACTTTCTCTCTTATTTAAACAAAAAAGCATGCTTTACACACTGTTGGCACTTTGCATTTTAAGCTTAATAGCATCTTTTTATATGAATTTTTTTTTTTTTTTGGCAGCACCAGGGATCAAACTCACAACCTCGCACTTGCCAAGCAGGCACTTAGGTCACTGAGCTAGATCCCTGGCTTAATAGCACCTTTTTAAATAGCATTTTTAGA
This sequence comes from Cuniculus paca, assembly GCA_004365215.1. NCBI lineage: Eukaryota > Metazoa > Chordata > Mammalia > Rodentia > Cuniculidae > Cuniculus > Cuniculus paca. The sequence goes on from RJWT010006170.1 coordinate 23,464, forward strand.
TGTCTTTCAAATCAGCGTATCCTGCCTTACAGCTGTGGAGTATTCCTTGGTGTTGAACCTATTTCCCCTCCCCCTGCTGTGCATTCTTGGGTTGTTTTCACTGTGTTGTTATTACAAATAGGTTGTAAGTATGGATTTGTTCTCTTTGTTTTTCTAAGTTCTCTTGGAGAAATTCTCAGACATGGGATTACGGTATCAAAAGGTGGATGTATTTGTAATTTTGATAGTTATGACTAGACTGCCTTCCCTACAGGTTTACTAATTTACCACTTCACGAGCTGCACTAGTACCCAATTCTTAGAAAGTTGGTTAATTCTTAGAAAGTTGGTTAATTTTCATATTATGCTTTCTAACAACTTTTCAAATATGGGTAGGAATTTTGAGGCTAATTGAGGTAGATTTTGTTTTCAGTGAAAAGCAGAGTTTTCATCCTTTTGTTAGCTCCCCTTTCTCATTTTAGGCCAAACACTTGAAATTTAAGGTTTTTTTTTTTTGTTTGTTTGTTTCACTTTGTTTTAGTGACACTGAGCTACGGTCTCAGCCCTTTTTTTATTTTTATTTTTTAATTAAAAAAATTTTTTTTTCAGCATCAGAGATCGAACTCATGACCTTACACTTGCCAGGCAGGTGCTTAGGCCACTGAGCAAAATCCCCAGCCCCCCTTGTCTTTTTGAGATAGGGTCTCGCTATGCTGTTCAGACTGACCTTGAGTTCACTTTGAGGCCCAGGCTGGTCTCGAACTCGCAATGATCTTCCTGCCTCAGCCTCCCGAGTGCTGGGTCTTTTTTTATTTTTTTAGTTTCAAGACAGACTCTCATTAAGTTGTCCAGGCTAGGTACAAACTTGTGATCCTCTTGCCCCCGCCTCCTAAAGTGCTGGGATTACGGGTTGAAACTTGAGATTTAATACTGAATTTGCTTTTTTGTCTGTAGCCTGTTTTGTAAAAGAAAGATAGTAACTTATTTTCTATGCTTTTTGGGTATTAGGATAAAACTATGAATATATATTACTTTAAAAAACTGGAGCTTTATAAAGTGTAAGAAATAAGTGCCAGATGGGGTGTTGCATGCCTGTAATTCCAACACTCAGGATGCTGAGGCAGAAGGATCACCATGAGTTTGAGGCCAGCCTGGGCTATGTAGTGAACTCAAGGCCAGCCTGAACTACACGATGAGACTCTGTCTCAAATAAATAAATTAAATAAGAAATAAATTTCTACTTTATTTTGGAAACTAGGATCCTTTATGAACAACAGGTGAAGTCCAAGGAATCTGTAGTTGTAAATTTAGCACAAGAAAATCTGAGGCAATCTAGCTAGTTAAAAGAATAGAGTAAGAGATCACACAGGTGAAGTAAATGACATTTCAGTGAAATTTGCTGATGCTGGAAATAATAATTCTCTAAGTTGAAAGGTGTTCTTTGGTCTTGTAGTTGATGAGAAAAGAAAGTCCAAAACTACACACATGGTGCTGCTGGAGATCATTAAAGAAGAAGGCCTGTAAGTACTACTTCATCTCACAACTGTGTTAGACAGAGCAACCATCAGGAGATTCCTGAGCCTCCGGTGCACTCAAAGCCTCTCTCTAGTCTGTAGCTTTATGATGATGTGAATTTGTAACAGCCTGACTCTAAGTACATAATGTTTTCAGCTCCTTAAAAATCTATGGCTAGCCATTTGATTCTTTATCATGGAGCCTTCCAGAAAACCAGTGGTTTTAGTGTGCATTAAATCTAAGATAATAGTTGTTTAGTTCATTCCTATCAGATGCATTCAGACAAATTCTGTCCCTATTTTTTTTTTAATTTGGAAATAATTTCAGATTTACAAGAAGTTGTAAAACTGAAGTTGGTGCAAAGAACAACAGTGTATATGCTAGGCATCCCAGATTGATCTGTCATTAACCTTGTTTCCTGCTGTTTTACCATTTGTGCCCACACTTCCCTCCTTCCTATCTTATCACACACATGTATTTCCAGGACTTCTTTGAGAATAAGTTAAATGTATCCAATCCTTTTAACTCCTGTGACGCTGGCTTGCTTGCTCTCTTGCTCACTTTCTATTTTTTTCTGGTACTGGAATCAAACTTACGACGTCGTGCTTGACAAGCAGGCGCTGTGCCACTGAGCTATATCCCCAGCCCTGTTTTCTTTGCCTTCGCCTTCGCCTTCGCCTGTGCCTTCTTTCTGAGACAGGCTCTCACTATATAGTCTAGTCTGGTCTTGAACTCTTGATTCTCTTATCTCACAATATCCAGTATTGCAAAAAGAAAAGGAAAAAAGAATATAAAGTGTGCATATGACTTGGAGTCCATTATAGAGCAGGGATAACACTGATAACTATGTGAGGAGCTACCAGCCTTTCTTGGGACTTCTCCCGCACTTTCTAACAGCTTTTGTCCATGACCTTTACTTTGTTTCTTGTGTTTCTTCCCTAGCCTGGCACCATATCGAGGGTGGTTTCCAGTTATTTCCAGTCTCTGTTGCTCCAATTTTGTCTATTTCTACACTTTTAATAGCCTCAAAGCAGTCTGGGTCAAAGATCAACGTGCTACTACTGGAAAAGACCTGGTAGTTGGATTTGTTGCAGGTAATAAAGTTTTCTAGGCATAAAATATTTTTATAATTTAATATTTACCTTTTGGTTCATATTATTCTGTTCTTTTTTTTTTTTTTTTTCAGCACCAGGGATTAAACTCATGACCTCGCGCTTGCCAGGCAGGCGCGCTTAGGCCATTGAGCTAAATCCTAGGCCCTTGGTTCATATTATTCTGTAAGAGATTATGTTACCACCGTGCATGCTATGCTACACAGGGTATAGTTTTCTGATGCATTCTTTTCATACATAAAATCTATCTTAACCATTTTAAACTCAACAGTATTAAGTATATTTACATTGTTTTGAAGCAGATATCCATAACTTTCCTCTTGCAAACCTGATTCTATACTCCTTAAATAAGCTCTTCTTTTTCCCTGGATCAGGCCCTGATAATCACTATTCTACTTTCTGTCTCTAAGAGTTTTACTTTAAAACAAGTTTTCATATGATTATGACAATTCATTATTGCCAATCTCATGGTGTTTTAATGTATTTGTGCCTTCCAGATGTACAGGTGCTCTAAAATCTAAAACTGGTATTGTTTGTAGTGATGAACATTTTCTTTCAGATTCAGACATCTGCTTTTCTCTTGTGCTCCGAATACTTGTGATAGGAGATTCATGCCAAGCAAACATAAGGTCACCAGTCAATATTTTTAATAAAAACTTCCATGATGTGTATGCTATGTATGTGCCACTATACTTAGAGATGCCTAGACATTAAGCAGTCCAAACAACATCACAGACTTCTTCAAGTTGACCTGTTAAAGGTCAACAAGTTAGGTAAAAGTGTCATATGTACTACATAGAGATGATTGACTAAAAATGCTATTTTGTGTCAAAATAGAAATTTAGGTGTGTTACAAAAATGCCATCATGGTTGTCATGCTACAATATTATATATGGCTTTTGATTTTGAATTTTCTTTATAAAATTATATAACTGTCAAAGAATTTTACTTTAGATACCTCATATAAGTGGAATCATATAGTACAGTATTTTTTTGTGATCAGCATATTTCACTTAGTATGATACTCAAGGTTCATCATGTTATAGCATGTGACATATATTTCCTTTTCAAAAAATATATACAAGGCGTGGTGGCACATGCCTGTAATCCAAGCACTGGGGAGGAGCCCCAAGTTTGAGGCTAACCTGGGCTATATAGGGAGTTCAAGGTCAGCCTAAACTACATAGCAGGACCTATGAAAAACATTTCTTTTATGGGTAGATAATGATCTTTAGTATGTATATATCTCATTGTGTTTATTCATTCATCTGAATACTTGGGTTGCTTCTACCTGTTAACCTTTATGAATAGTACTGCTGTGAACATGGGTGTGCAAATATCTCTTTGAGAGCCTGCTTTGAATTCTTTTGAATGTATAGCAGAAATGGGATTGCTGGGTGATGTGTACTTCTATGTTTAGCTTTTGGGGCACCCTTTGTACTTTTTCCATAGCAGTAATACCATTGTAATACCAGCAGTAGTAAAGAAGCTCCAGTTTCTCCATTCCTTACCAACACTTGTTATTTTCTATTCTATGATAATGGCCATCTGAGTGGGTATGAGGTGATACATCATTCTGGTTTAGATTTGCGTTTTTCTGATGTCAAATATCTTTTAATGTGCTTGTTGCCATTTGTATATCATCTTTGCAGAAATGGCTCTTCAGATGTTTTGCCCAATTTCTACTCAGTTGATTTGCTTGTTTGTTTTGTCCTGGAGCTGTACAAGTCCATACATGCATGCATACATACATACATATATATTTTGTCCTTGATGTCAGGCATAGCTCCTCAAACCTTTGGAATTTGACCATACCTGAGTGTATGCTAATTGGGTGCTGATAGCCAGACCAACCAATCATGTGACTGGAAGGGAGGGCAGAGGGGACAGGTTGAGCTCTGTCATCAGTAGGCTACTGGCTAGTATGCCCTGCTCTTCTGCTTCTGTCCAGCGGATTCTGTGCTTGCGAAGAGTGAATTTTGTCTTTTCTGAAATGTGCTTCTGCTGATTGTCTCTGTTGCTGTAGGCAAAGCGTTATGGCCTGAGTATCCTCCCACATCAAGCTGTGATTCTGTGACAGCACCCAGCCATTTAATAGTAATTCCATTTCTCTACAGTGACTGTTCTGCCTGATACAGTGTTGGTGCTTATTTCACCTTACGCTGCTTAGTCTAAGTATGCTCCTTAAGTCAGAGATTCTTTTTTTGTTATCTCTGTATCCCCAGAGTCCTGGCACAATACCTGGCATGGCAGAGGTACTAATTCAAAACAAAGGACTGCTCTTCCTATAGTCTTTCCATTTTAGTCAACAGCAACAGTAGTCTTCTAGTTTCCCTACCAAAAATCCTGAATTTATCCTCTCTGATCTCACCTCTGACCCCTGACCAAATCCTAGTACCTCTTTCTTTATATGGTATCCAGAATGCCACTACTGTAGTCCCCTCTCATCAATGGGGCGTGTATTCCAAGGTCCCTAGTGGATGCCTGAAATTGTTAGTAGTAGCAAACTACATGTGGTGTGTTTTTCCTGTACATACATGTGATAAGGTTTAATTTATAGATTAGGCAAAGTAAGAGATCGACAATAATAACAATAAAATAGAACAATTATCAGTTATAACTATACTATAATAAAAGTTACTTAAAAATATGTGTTGCTTATGTATGGCAGTTTCTCTTAGGCCACTTTTGACCTCATGTAGTGGAAACTACAGAACATGAAATTGGGGATCAGGGTGGGGGAGGACTACTGTACTTCTTTTCATGATTGCCTAAGGCCCAACCACCATCAAATCTTGCTTGGATTATCTTGAGAGCCTCCAGCCGATTGCTTCCTCTTTTGCCCCCTTTCGGCTGTATTCAGCACAGTGTGATCATATTGAGATATATGTGAGGCCATGTCATTACTCTGTTGAAAGCTCTCCAGTTACCTCCCATCTTACTTGAGTAGGAGTCAGAGTGCTTACAACAGACCTGGCTTTCCTGTTCTTCTCTTCACCCACACGGCTTCAGCCGCCGTGGTCTCTCTCCTCCCTGACCACTCCTGGCGTGTTCTATCTGTGCCCAAATGTGTCCTCTGCTGGTAACTGCGTGGCAAATTCTTACACCCCTTAAAACTCTTAATTTATTAAGTCTCTGTCCCCCTTCTCTGCTTAAATTTTGTCCTTACCCTTCTAATCTGTATCATTTACTCATCTATCTTATGTATTGTCTTTCTTACACTATTAGACCGTAAGCTTCAGATTTCATTTTTTTATTTACTGCTGTATCCTTATCACCTAGAATCAGGCCTAGCACAGTGGATTCCACAATATATCTATATCTGTATCTCTTTTTTTTTACTTTTATTTGCATTTATTTTATGCTTAATTTATTCCTGTGCCGTGAGTTTTTGTTTCTTCGGTTTCTTCTGGGATTTCTTTTTCTTCTGTGCGACTTCCCCCTCCGGTGTAGGAGCAGTGTGTTCCTTTTCGGGAAGGGTCCTCTCACTGTGGCCGGGGAGCTCGTGGATGGGTGAATCCGGCCCTGAGCTCTGCAAGTGCAGCGGCGCATCTTGGG
>RJWT010006171.1:0-29724 GCA_004365215.1 Cuniculus paca
AAGGGAGGGGAGCACATGAGAAGACTCTTTCTGTCCCTTATATTGTATGTAGACTAACCACCCTAGGGTGAGTGCAGCACTCACACCCATTATCCCAGTATTGGACCATAATTTAGAAGCATGCCCCCATGATGCATGAGGTTTTGGGGAAACATCCAGACACAAACCATAATACATACTGTTTGTCATTTCTCTATTATTATGATAACTGTATATAATTCATTTATTGGGGTCATTCATGAAAAGAGCAGTCATGATTTCTTTATATAAATGATTTTTTGTGAATAATTATAAATAAATTGCATTCGATGGTTATCGTTATGTGTATGAGGAAAATGTGGTCTTTTGAATTGGGCTCTAATTTTTGGAGATGTGTGAGAAAGAGTTGAGGGATTTTGACAGATTCTTCTGTTTTTATTAGTGATATACATGCAAATTAAATTCCAGGCTTTGCAATTGCTTTAAATATTCTTTGAAATACTTTATTTATTATCATAAAATATCTGAATAAATATGTATACAACTCAGTGATTTTGGAAATCATTCTAAACCAATTTCAGTATTTATTGATTCCACAATTACATACTTGTATATCACTTATAATAATGTTAATATTTCATAACATATCATGAGAGTGGAGGAACAAGTCAAAAATCTTAACATACATACATGTGCAAACAAACACATGCATAGAAAAGAGGAAATGAAGGAAACTTCGAATACTCCTCTGATAGACTAAATTATCTGAAGAAAAATATAAGCATGGAGAAATTGGAGTAATTGTAAATATAATAGATAGTGTATCTTTGCCTATCTAGCAAAAAGGAGTGAAATTGGTATGTTTCTGGCCCTAAAATGTTAGGAAAATTATATTTCTTACAAGAAAAGGAGTTGTGGTTCGATTTTTCCAAATAAGTATCTTGACCCTAAAATTAGGAATTTGAGCCAATATAATTCAACTTAAAATACAATATCCCCTACTTCAATGACTATTTCTATTTGTATATTTATTTATGCAAGATTTCTCACTATTTTCTTTTCATTGATCTGTGTCTCTTACAACTTTTTATATGGAAAGAAACAGATTTCAAATAAAATAGGTCTAAACATGCAAAATATAAAATTTCTGGAGGAAAATATAATTACAGTTTTGACCTTGAAAAGGGACCAGAATGAAATTAGCTGGATGTAAACATAAGTAATTTCCATTAAAATCTTATAATTTTTTTTGGTGGTACTGGGAATTGAGCTCAGGGCCTTGTGTATGCAAGTAATCTACCACTGAGCTACATCCCTAACCTCCAAATCTTATAATCTTACATGAAATTAGTAGATAAGTTTTGTCTATACAGTCTTACTACTTATCTCCTTACCTCTCTTAACATTCCTTTATTATATATTATTCAAAGTGCATGCCACACATCTTATATAATTTGTAAAACACTAGGTATGCATATTTTAACTAAAGAGCAAACTCCTTCATTCTTTGAATGTGAGCCTGTAAAAATGAAGTATTTAAAGCTTCAATGGCTATGTGTGATTATATATAGGAATAACTCAAGGAAAAGAATATCTTTTACAGAAAAGAGTAACTTGAATAAGTAGTCCTTAATAAATGTTAAAAAGAATAGCTGAATCATAGGTAAAGAGAAGTTTAAATATTTGGGAGAAGAACCAAAACCAGAAATGAAAACATTTGTAGATTTTTATCTCCACATTTGGACATTAACTGAGGTAATGTGACTAACTACCAAAGAGTTCCAGTTAGGTAAGTAACATTTTCAAATTTAAGTCTTAGGGAAAAAATCACTCATTCAACAGAAATGGAGAAAAATTATTAAGGCCTGAGAAAGTAATCATGGTTTAATTGCCAGAGTGCTGAGTATTGAGAAGATGATTATCTAGCAATCTATAACCATCAGAAGACAGAGGAGATGAAAATAACTGGAATTATTCAAAATTTTATCGGTGGGATCTCATGATTAAAAATGAAGGAATGAGTAACAAAAATGTAAACAAAATGGTTCAATTTTCAGTATTGAAAAATGTCTGTCAGTGATACCTTTTAAACTAGAGACAATCAAGTTTTCTTAAGGTATATCTGAGAGAAAATATAATTACAATTTTACATGTACAGTACAGCACTGCTGCTTGAATATGACAGATACTTTGAAGTTATAAGTTTGAGAATGTCAAAACACAATTAGAAGTCATAAGCTCTATTTCTCTACACCATGGTGAGTGAATATAGTTCAAGAGAAACTATTATATATTTTATAATTAACTATGAAAAAGGATCTCAAAAGTTTCAAGCACAGTAATGATAAAGAAAAGGAAATTTTAGTTTCACTGATTTGAATGTTATTGTATATATATATTTCATATTGTTGTTCAATTACAGTAAACTCTTGGTCTGTGAGCATGAATCATTCCAGAAACATGCTTATAATCCAAAGCACTTGTATAACAAAACAAATTTCCCCAAAAGAAATAATAGAAACTCAAGACGATTTGTTCTACAACTCAAAAATAGTCATATAAAAATAATTATAATGCTATAACATAAATAAAGAATAAAGAAAATACAAAATACAAGGAAATATAAAAAACCTGCTGTTACCTCTGAAAATCTTTGTGGCTAGTGTGAGGGAAAAACAGAGGAGGGTTATTGTTTAGGATGACTTTCACTATCACTAAAGGATTCACTACTATTTATTGGGTTGATGGAATCTTTTTCTACTCATGCAAATTTAAAAAGGAACCTAGCCAATGGGACTTACTTTTGCCTCCTTTGAGGATTTCATGGATATATGATAGTGCAATGTTGTTAAACAGATTCATCTCTTGTACTGCTACAGCCTTATTTGTATGCTGCTTTTCTACAAAATTTGCAGTTTCCTGCATTTTATACATCTCCCTAATCCCATTTGAAGTAGGGATTTCTCCACCTTTTTCTCCTCCTTCTCTTCAGACAAGACCTCCTCCATAACCTCTTGCTATTGGGAAATGATGACCCACAATCCCACAACAAAAGACAGAGGAAGTAGGGTATCATCAGCTCAGTTGTCACCATGTGATGTTCAACATCACATATTTCTGATGTTGTAAAATATCATTCTTTTATCAAGCTAAAATTTATTAGAAATATTTTCTCCTCTTGAGGAACACTCCCTGAATAAGTTACTCACAATAAACAGTTTCACTGTACACACTTTTTAATCTCAAAAAATTAATATGATACGAGAGGATATAAGTCATAACAAAGTAAGCATACTGAAAAGTGTGCTTGGAAAACAAAATGTAGCTTAAACTAAAGCATCTGGCTTACAACTAGAAGATTTCACTCATTACTGACCACTTGGAACCTATTCTGGTCCAAAATAACTAAATATAACTATTTTTAATCTATTAAATAAAACATTCATTTAAAAAAGTATAGTAGAAATTTTTCTGGCGCTGTAGAGAAAGTACTGTAAGAGAGAGATGAAAGAATAATATTAAATATTGAAAAACAGCATAGATTACCCCTACTACCTTTTGTATAATGGGTTAACTAGAAAATACTTGACAAAGAGAACTAAAGTCAATTACCTTGAAAACCAAGCGAGCTACTTCCAAACAGTTTTTTTAAATGTTTAAGGGCATGGAAATTCTAACAACTCAGAGTTGATCACTCACATGGTAGATGAATATGCAATTATCATGTGGTACCTCGTAAATATACTATTTAAATATGTATTACTAATATTATAATAAAATTTGAATTAATTTCATTGTTAAAATTTAAGAAGACAGAGTTCAACAGCAGGAAGAAATTCTACATGTTAAATTGGTGAAAGAGGAAGAGTGAAAAATTTGGGATAAAAGTGAAATTATTAAAAAGTGAAAAACCCTGAGTCAATATGCAAACCATGGAAGACCAAATAGAAAGAAGACTTGAGTTGTCCTGGTGCTAAGTATTACTAAGCACACAATAAACAGGATACTTCAGGAAGTAGACTGGTGTCTAGAATGCATATTCAATGACATGGCAAGAAAAAAAGTTCAAGGTTGCAAAGACCTGAGAAAATCATAGGACAATCAGAAAAGTCAACAGCAAATGTCTATTTCAGCAAAAATATTCTCAGTGGGAAAGTTACAAAAGAGATTTACAAAGATTGCTATTTGTAGTTCATTTTCTTTTTTTCTGTTTTTATTTAGATATGCTTGAAAATTTTAAAAGTATATATTTAAAGTGTACAATGAGACATTTTGACATACATATTCATTGTGAGTTTATTACTTAAATCAAGCAAATTAACATTTGCATCACTTCACCTAGCTGCCTTTGTTTCTGGGTGTATGTGATAAAATGACTAAATATGTATTCTCTTAGCAAATTTCAAGTTTACAGTACAGTATTATTAACCATAGGTAAAATGCTGTTTACATGATTTCCAGAATTTATTCATTCTGCATAATTGGAACTTTTTAATCAAAATATTTCCATTTCCTGTAATTCTAGCCTTTGATAACAATCAGTCTACTTCCTGTTCCTATGAATTCAATCTTTTTAGATGCCTTTTTAAATGATGTTATGGCAGTGCTCGTCTCTTTGTGTCTGCTGTATTTCACTTAGCATAATATGCTTCAGTTCCATCCATATGGATACAAACGCATAATTATTTTAATGTTGATTGGCATTCTAGGTATACAAACACAAATATATACCATAATATTTAACTCAATTATTCAATTACTCTTTGATTAACAATTATCCCTTGATCTTGGTTATTGGGATTAATATAGACATTAACCCAAAAGTGAAAATATCTAAAATTGGTGAATGTATTAATTTAGAGTCTCACTAAAGTCCCTTTTATCTCCTTGCAATCACTTGTTATCTTTTGTCTTTTTGAAAATAGCCAATTTAACATGTGCAAGGTGATGTTCTATTGTGGTTTTGATTTACATTGCATCATTTCATCAATCAACTAGAAACTGTTAGATGTTGGCTGGTAAGTCAAGCTGAAAATTATTTTCACATATTAAACTGAGTTTCTAGCAAAATTTGTTTGTGGCCATTCTTTTAGTCCTTTATTAACAAATACAACTTTAAGAATAAGTAAATACATTAATTTATGGGTGTACGTGAAGCAAATTTTAACAAGAATACAACTAAGTTAGAAAGGAAAGCAAATACTAGATAGGGTTTTTCAAAGTAATACAGGAACAATACATCATTGAACTGATTCACTGCTTATAATTTCATCTTAATGCATATAATGATAATGAAAATTTTCACATAATTATATCAATTATTAAAGTAATGAAGTACATAACAACTAGCAAAAACATTATCATTTTGATGAATAAACTCAAAATATTATAGATAAATGTCTGAATCAAACAATGATAGAATCCACATTCTTAATCCTCTTCCCCTTTGAGGAAGTTCTATCTCTCTACTTCATATTATCTACTTTAATTATACTCTTTAGTTTTACTCTGGTTTCCATATAAGAGAGACCATGTGATAATTAAACTCAGGTGTCTGAGTTGCTTCACTTAACATTATGGTCTCAAGGTATATCCATTTGTCACAACTGGCTCAAGTTTATCTTCATGGCAAAGTAGTACTCCATTGTGTGTAAATACCATATGTTCTTTATCCATTCGTCTGTTGATGGACACAGAGGTCATTTTCAAAGTTTAGTTGTCATGAACTGTGCTGCTATAAACATGGCTATGCATGTTCATGATATAGTATGAAGGCTTTAATTCATTTGGAAAGAAGTGTTATGGATTGCAAACATGTACTAAAAGAAAGGAAGATGATCAAGGAGGGGGAGGAAAAGGGAATGAGAAAAGGAATTAAGATGCGTTATGCACATGTACCAACTTCCCACAAGAAATGGAAACATTTCATACTCCACATGTGTTTCATAAAAATGAAAATTAATCCATATTCTTATTAAAGTTATATGTAGTATAACAGACTATGAAAAATTCAATTCTGTAAATTCAGCACAAAAGCTTTCTACAATATAAAACTTTTAAGATATGAACCATTAATAAAGTATAGCAACTAAATATCTCGGCTCTGGCAATGATGCTATAACAGAAGTGGTAACACAAAACCTGTTAAGAGGTAATGTATTTGCATTACCTACAACTGAAAGATAAAAAATTATTAAAATATTTAATGAAAAAATTTTGTAAAAACTATGTATTAAATTTGCAAAATAATTTTGTCGTTGTCTGAAGTTGAAGATATATGTATAATGTGACAACTCAACTACTCTACTCTTAGGTTGTGTCCTGGAAGAATTTTTGTATGTAAATTTGAAAATAACCATGAAAATATGCATAAAAATATTCTTTGTAATAACATTTGAAAGCAACATTAATTTCCATTAGTAGTAAAGCATAAAATAAATTCTAGTTTAAATCACTCAACAGAATATTATAAAGCATTTAAAATCCAATGAAAGTGCAAGAATAGAGCCACTAAATAAAATTTTAGGAACAATATCTGGGTAAAAGTTAAACTGAAAAATCTCTTATCAGCATGAAAATTACGATGAATATCAATGCCAACAGAAACTCGTCAATTTATTGTTTGTGGGTACATGAATAAATTAGGAAAGTTGTCCTAAGGAAGAAATAAAAACTCATTAAAGTTAAATTTAAGGGCCAGGAGTCAGACAAATGTTATTGTAATGAAACGCGGGAGCTATGTGCCAAAATCTGTCCTTCCTTTTTTCAGGTCACAATATTAAATAACTCTGTAGAAATAACTGAGTGCCAGCAAGCTAACTTCTTTAGAACAGAATGTGAATGAAGCGGTATGCAAAATTTAGAATCTAGATTGAAGACCTCACTCTGCAATTTTCATGTGACGGTAACCCAATTTCATCATGGAAATGGTGCAAGTAGCTGTAGATGAGGGAATAATATTATAAAACTTCAGGGTGTCAAGAAAGCTGTAGATCCGAGATGTAGAAGGCTCACTTTGCCTGCTAGAAATACAACAACAATTTCAATCTTTCTAAACCACAATACCAGTTATGAATGTGTCTTTCTCCCACAATCTACAGTTGGAAGAACACTATTCATGTTTGTAGTTAGGCAATGTCATGTGATTATTTTATAATATAAATACTATCAATAGTCACGAGATTACATATATATATTCTACATATAAGTGGAAAATTTTTACAGAGGAATGGGGAGCACATGGGAGTTTGGTAATTTCTAGTATTAATTTGGGATGGTTAGGTATTAACTAATAATTTCCTTTTGCATCAAACAAACTGCATTTATTTTATATATACCTGTACATGGCAAATATATCAAAGCCATAAAAAATGCACTTCTATGAATTCTAATACAAAACCATAGACATCATAAGTGATAAAAATACCCTAGAGAATTAACATTCCCTAAATAAAATATAAATGAAAACATCAAATATATGTTGATTTTAAATTCCAAGACATTTAACTCTGGAAGCAACTTCATCAATTCATCAGTCCAGACAACAAAAACATAAATAACGTACTAATTTCGTGTTTCAGTCTTGCATATGCTTAAGAAGAAACATACATAAGTGCTCTTGACCACACTGATTTTCTATTTACTTATTTATTTATTTATTTATTTTAGAGACATGCTTTCACTGAAAATTCGAATAAAGTATAACAGGTTTAAGAAGGCCAAAGAGATTAGGAGAAATAATTTTTTTTTGACACAGTCTCACTCTGTAGTCCAGGCTGTCTTTAAACTACTATGTAGCCCAGAGTGGCCTTGAACTCAAAGCAATCCTCCTGCCTCAGCTTCACCAGTGTTGAAATTACAGGCGTGTACCACCACATCTAGCTGCATACGTTGACATTTTAGTGCACAAAGGATCTAGTACCTTACTACTTATTATTTAAATGGTACAACTCTTTTGGTTGCTTCTACAAGTAAAGAGACAGCAAGACATATCACCAAATTTTCCACTTATATGTAGAATATATATATGTAATCTCGTGACTATTGATAGTATTTATATTATAAAATAATCACATGACATTGCCTAACTACAAACATGAATAGTGTTCTTCCAAAAGCTCCAGAAGTGTGGATTTTAAAGAAAAGCAAAACATGGATATTATATAGTTAATTCCATGAATATTTAAAAACAAGAGTAACATCTTTTACAATCCACTTTTTTGTTTTTTAATAACTTGCTTATACATCTTTCTACAAATAAAATATATACAATTCTTTCATAAGTGAAATAATTCAGTAGTCTTATACAGTTTGTAGTTCAGGATTTCTGAGTGTTGATAAACAGCAATATTTTTGGGCAAAGATACTGTATATAATTAAACTGTACAATAGATTTGTGTCAGCTTTTTAACACCTGTTGATTGTTCTAAAATCCGCTGCTAAAACTGGCCATATTGAAAAAATTGACCAAGTATCTGTAATATGTAAACTCTTTTTTTTAGTTTGAATTGTTTGTTATTTTGATTTTAAGAGACAGGTCAAGCATATTGAAACAGTTCTCAAAGAGTTTTTTAAAAATAATACTAAAGTAACATGAAATTTAGTTATGAATACTTTATTTTGACATGCATATCAAGTAATTGAACTTTCACACATTTTTCTTCCTCTTCCTATGAGAGTGTTAAATGACCTGGTTTGTAAATTTATCCATTTCCTCATCATGCAGTAATAATTCCGTGTCACTTAGTAGGCAATATTAACATAATACCACTTACTCCATGATTATTCAACTCCCAAAAGGCTATTTGCAGGAGAATTTATATTTAATTTAAAACAGAATATGAGCTAATCTTTTTTTTACGAGTGATAATATTATTGCTTTTTAATACAAGTGTTTAAAACATTTACTTATATTTATCTTATTGTATATTTATATATAAATGCAAATAAAATAAACATAACAATGGTGATTATAAAAGTGAACTTCAAACAGCCATAATCAAATTTGTATATTTTTCTATATGTGCAGATACAAAAATTGCCTACATTAGATCCAGGTCTTCTGCTTAGTTACATAAAGGGAGTAGTAATTGCATGGATTGAGTGAAATCAGGCACTAGCCACTTAGTTGATTAATGGTGATTAGATTTGACAAAGTTTGTATCATTAAATTTTAGTTTTCTCATTTCTTAGATGCAAGTAATAATAACAACTCCCTTGCAGGAATATGGTAAGGACTATTCTAACACACTTGATATTGCCGAAACACATAGCAAGCACTGTAGTTGAATTTTTATCCCTGTTTCCAAAAAAAGAAAAATGTGAAAAGGAGAATATAAAGGCTAGCAGTTTTGCTGAAACATTCTTACCTCTCTCTCAGAAAAAAAATATAAAAAAAAACTTTTTGAAACATTTCCTCTGGCAACAAATCTTTTAATTTTATGTCAGAGGTTAAAAAAAATGCAATTGAATAAAACTTCAAGTGAATGATATGTTTAGTAGTCTCTTTTAAAAAGTTAGCACAATTAGCCATGGTGACTTCCTACCTTCTATTAAAATTTCTTCTTGATAAGTTTTGCTGAAATAGCTTAAATAACTATAAAATTTTTGGCCTTCCCAACTGTTTATGTATATCCCTTTAAAAGAAGATAGCACTTCAAGTGGTCAGCACTCTACTGAATAATGTTCTAGAGAGATCAGTTGCTGCTGGCTTAAAAGTAACCATTGAGAGATTTGAAAACAGGCCAAAAATATTCACTTTTAAGGACCTAGAATGGTGCTTTGCATATAATTAGGGCCTAATACATGCTAATGAATACAAAATGTTAATTTTGTTTACTTGATGTTTTGCTATGCTCCTTTCATCATTCCTTGATTTGTTTTCAAGAACGAGCATTTAAAATGACTACATTCAATATTAATTTTTCTTCATATATTGTTTGCTCAGGGGCGAAAAATTTTCTTGTATATCTTCTATGTAGTCAATTTAAACTCTTTCAGGATGATTTGTTCCTGGAATGACATCTATCCCACATAAATATGGCAAAGGTCGTGTATAAATTATGAAATGCAAATAGCTTTTGTAGTGATAATTCAAAATAGATTTTTTGTTTTTTTACAAATTCATGACTTCAGTTTCTTGATTTTATGTTACCTGTACACTGACGTCATCATTTGTGCCTACAAAACAAAATGTTTTGGGCCAGGCACGGTAGCACATGCCTGTAAGACCAGCAATCTGGTGACTGAGGCAGGAAGAGTGCCACGAGTTGGAGGTCAGCCTTGGCTACATAATGAGTTTAAGGAAAGCTTGAATTACATGGCAAGACCCTGTCTCAAAATAAAGCAACCAATTTATTTTGTTGAGAATAGTGAATTCTTTTCCTTGTAGAAAACTAATGAGGAAAGAACAGATGCAGTGTTAATTTGTAGATAATACAATTATACCAAACGAAAGCTAAGTGGGGTCAGAATTTCACATTTAGAAAAAAGAAATGTGCATTAAGCCAAAGAGAACAATAATAGGATAACTGAATTATAGTGTGGAACACAGTAATTAAAATGTCCAAAAATATAACAGTGCTAAATTAGACCAGGTAGTATTTCTCATTAAAACGCTACATACACCAATGTTACTTTTCACATACCAATCATGAACAACAACTCTCATATATTGTATCTTTATCAGGTAATAAAAAGATTTCACTGAGAATTTCTTACTGTTTTTTCAGAGTAACATTTGGAGCAAGGTATTAAAACTGAATGACCAGAAACAATAATGAATCTGTAGTTTGAAACTATATCATTAAAAAGAATATAGTATCAGTGAATATGAAAATGAAAAGAATTACTTTATAACCTAAGTGAGGCAAAACTAAAAAAGAATATCACATATCTATGAAAGCAGCTAATTTTATTTATTGGTTTTGTAGTCAGTTACTGTCGTATTTTAAAGACAGTCTTGAAGCCAAGGAATTTACCTGTAAATCTTATTTGTAGTGGTCAAGAATGAATTGCGGCAGCAAGAGGAACCACTACTAATGTGAAATTCACCATGCCCAGTTTGCTGTGGAAAATCACCCGTCTACCTGCCTTCTGCTCTACCCGCTGTCTCCTTGCTAGTGAAATGCGGGGAGCTCCGGGGACCAACTGCATTTCCTCCTGAGAACTGTTACTCTGCTTTATCAAGTGTAGTGACAATTTTCAATAGGATTAATAATGTATTTAAAATTTAACTTTATTTAACTTTAATAATGTATTTAAAGTTTAACTTTGATGGATTTTTAAATATATATTCTAGACCAAAAGCATTAATTTTACAAACTGCCCTATTATATTGCTTTTTAATATTTGTGCAATATTTCTTGCTAAACAGATACATGTCTGAGAACACATTTTTGAGCAAACAAGACCAAGTGATATGTACAAAAGTATTATTTTAATGAAAGAAGCTAACTTTCCAAATATGTTCATGGACTGTTTACTTTATTAAGATTTGATAATTTTAGTGTTATTGGTCTCTGATATAAACTATGTCAATACATTTTTCTCACTAAATTTAAATTTGATCCCCATGTGATACTTTCTTCCAAAAAAAAAAAATGAAAACTGAAAAAAGCCCAATTTCACATTGTTTAATTTTATTGCCATTTTATTAAGTTTGAAACATTTTCTTATCTTAATCCATACACATATTTCCTGTATTACAACTGACCATTCTTATGTGAATACAATACGTTATATTTTAATTTAAATTATGCAGTACTTGGAAATTAATGATAGCCACCTTTACTCTAGAAGAACCGTTTAATGCACCCAGTGGAACATGGATTCTGAGGGACCAGAGTTCAAATCTAAACTCTGTCACTTAATTGTCATGCGAATTTTGACTATTCCTAAAACCTTGTCACTTTGGTGTTTCAATCATATAAAGGGAATTAATACCAAACCTGATTAAAATATTACAGTATATAAGTGAATTGCCATTTATAACAAAACTGAAATATCTCCTGGTACACAGAACAAGGTAAGTACTTATGATAACTATCTTACTGCTTTTCCAAAGCACATGTTCTCTCACTATTCTAGTATGTATGAAATATTCCAGGTATTACTGCATGATTGTATCTATTTCCACTTTGGGGTTACTTTAAACACTCCTATCTAGGTTAAACTTCAAGGTTTCCATGTGGAGTGAAATAAAAATGTTAGGACATAGAAAATAACTGTAAGTAATTGTGAAATAATTCAAATTATGAATTGTTTAAACAATAGATAGATGGGCTTTTTCTTTTAGAGCTTTAATTAAAGGTGAATAGTTTTAATTGCCTAAACTGTGCTAAATTCAAGGTCTGAACTTGCTTGTTGGGGCAAAATTTCACAGAGAAATTCTCCTGAAGTGATATGTGTTACTGTTAATAATATCTTCACTAAGGTGGTCACTCAATGAGGAAAGGTAATTATGATCTAGGACTATCACAGTATTGTAATTTATTTTATCCTGGAAACAAAGAGACATATGTTTTCTTACTCACATTGAAGCATATACCCGTGAATAAAGCATAAAATGCATTCATTTTAGGATTTGCATGTTTACAGTCATTCATGCTGACTTACAGAGAATTAACTGAGCATAACTTCAAAGATATTTCGAGTAGCAACTAGTGAACTCATTAAAGAACACTTTGAACTTTTGTATGAAACTTTCCCATGGTTGTAGACATCAGTGTTATAACTATTTAAAACTTAGAAAACTATTTTATGTGAGAGTTAAAATATTACTTAGCTATAATTTTGATTTAAAGTTGCCTATAAGCAAAGAAGGCAAAATTAAGGCAATATTCATTTTGCATGACATGCTGGTAATTCAAAAAATATGGAATTCTTGCTAAAGAAATTTTTAAAACTGTGTTTCCATAAATGAAAATGTGGCTAAATAATTTTGTTTGAATTTGTAGTAAATATTGGTTTCTATCCTAGGATCCTCCAAACTCTCAGTTGATTTTATTTTTGATTTGCATAAGCTAAATATCACTTATGTATATTCATAGCTTATTAAAAATGAACTGTCATGTACTCAGCAATAATCATGCTTCAGATAAACTTCACTGGCTATGAGACAGCAAAGCTACTGTCATGTATTCAACAATACAGTACAATGCAATTTTGTTCTAACTTCCTAAACTACCTCTTATTCTCCTACTCAAACATTCCCCACTCCTCACACTATTGGTAAATATAGCTTATTTTTGTAACTATATTATGTTGTGTCCTTTCACTCAGAACAATATTGTCAGGATTTATCCACATTACTGCAATTTTTCTTTAGTAGCTAGTACGGCAGTGTACAGACTGACAACAGTTCCTTTAGCCTTTAATCACTTGAAGAATATCTTGGTTGATTCCAATTTGGGACAATTATGGATAAAATTCTTATACTGATTGATATTGTCTGTGTTTCTAAATTTTCAAGACAGTTGGGCATGATTGCTAGACCCTATGATAACCACACATTAAAAAGTTTCTTGCAAAATGTAGTAATGAAAGTTCCACTTCAATCATTGCCATTTTAATGGTTTACTTCGTGTTTACTGATGACAAAAGATGAGTTTCTTTTCACATGTTTATTTGCCATCTGCACATCTTTCTGATATCTATTTAGTGTTGTTTTTAAAAAAATTCATTTTTACTGAGAGTGTTAAATTTATACATAAAATTTTACCTTTTAAAAAATGATTCATTAATTAAAAATAGTCCTCAGATAATTTTTACATAAAGATTGCTAAAGAGAGCATGACCAAAAACGTGCTACCCTAGTAATTGTTCTAAAACAGTTGCTTATTTTACTGAAGTAATAGAAACACATACTTCAGTTGGAAAATGTTTGCCAAACTAACAAACACTTTATTTGGTGAACTAAACTGTGATTTTTATTGAATATAGAATTTTAGAGAGAAACAAATGTTCAGTGTCAAAAAAAGAAACTGATATTCATAAAAAACATTGTATTTTTACTCTGATTATTTGAAGTGAAACTATAGATAACTCTATGTCTAATCATAGCTTATAATGATATTTATTTGGGGGATACAGCAATATTTTTAAAAGACACATTACACATTGAATGAAAAATATTTTAATACACAATATACAATTGTTAAAGTCACCATATTGCCTGTTTGACCCATAGAACTTGCTACACATATAACTGAATCTTTGTAGTGTTTGTTCAAGATCTCCTGTCCCCGCTGCAACTTTCCTGAGAACCACCATTCTGCTGTGCAAATGAGGAATCTGACTGTCTAGAATTGATGGAGAAGTAAGATAATACATACATACTATTTTTGGGTTGCAGCTCAAAATGCTGAAACAATTCAAACAAAATCATTTACATAGACTTTAGTGTTTTGCCTTAAACTACTCTAATTTTGAACTACTATAATTTTTCTGAGTTTTCTTTCTAAATTATTTTATCTTTGTGAATTTAAATAATATTACTCTATTTTGATATTACTGCATATAATATAGAAATGTAATATTATATATTCATCAACTTCTGGTTACAAGTCATGTTTAATCAAATGTTTGTATGTGACTTTCTTATTCTCTTTAGAATTTCCTACATAGGTGGTATCTTAAACTAGATTTTTAGTAAACTCTGAGATTTATGTGACAATTACATGGCTGTTCTTACATAATTACCACCTAATGCACCAAACCTTGTTTCATGGCATGAGCAAATGATGCTCTTTCTAAAAATAACAATAAATCAATTTAGTTTTTTTTGCAAAGTCTAACATTTATTTGACTCATTATATGCATCTACCCATCTGTATTTATTATTTGATACCTGATAGTATGTATTTTAAAAGTGCTAATCAAACATACAGGAAAGAGGTAAAATAAAATGGTGGTCCTAGATAAGTGATAATACTCAACTTATCTAAATATCATAAGCTTGTTAATTACAAAAAGAAAACAAAATTTTATTATCTCACAGTTGTGGTAGGTCCTTAGTCTGTGTAGAATGTGACCATTTAATCCTTTTTTCCAGTTGTTATAGGAATGAAATCAGTGTGCTAACAGGGCTGACTTCTTGGTAAAGCTTAGGAGAGAACCCACTCCCAGCATGAGTAAGACTCTTGGAAGAAGTCAGTTCCATGTAGTTCTACAGCTGAGGTTCTTGTTTCCTGTCTGAATGACAGATAGTCATGCCTATCCTTGCCTTCTAGAGGTCTCCCTCCAGCCCAGTCAGGGACCTGCTTACATCTGGAAGAGTGTGTGAAGCCACTCCTAGTCCGGCTATCTTTCTAGCCTCCTCTTCTACTGCATCTTTTCTGCCTTCTCCACCGCCTTTCTCTGACTCCAGCCAAAGGAAATTCTCTGTTTAAGAACTTATTAGAAACGATTTAAAAATTGACTACTTTAACCTATTCAGATAATTCAGAGAAATCTCTGTATATTTTATGATGTCTGTAATTAATATAATCTGTAAGGGACTGGGGATATAGCTCAGGGGCATAAGTGCCTGCCTGGCAAACACAAGGTCCTGAGTTTTATTCCTGGTCCCTAAATAAATACATAAATAAATTAAGAGAAGCCTCAGGTCTTCCAGAGGTTCATGAAAATATAATTTATAAATTCCCCTTTGCTATGAAACACAATACACTCAAAGGTTATAGGGATTGTGGTGTGAATGTCTTTGTGTGACCAGTACAATATGTGCCAGATGTTAAAGATCTTGAATGCATTTAACTAAAACTAGTTTCTTTTCAATTTAAAGAATCTAATTTTAGTGGCTCACGCCTGTAATCTCAGCACTCAGGAGGCTGAGACAGGTGGATCGTTGTGAGTTCAAGACCAGCCTGGGCTACAAAGTGAACTCAAGGCCAGCCTGAACGGCATAGTGAGACCCTGTCTCAAAAACACCAGGGCTGGGGATCTAGCTCAGCGGTCTAAGCTCCTGCCTGGCAAGCACAAAGTTGTGAGTTCAATCCCTGGTGCCACAAAAAGATCTAATTTTATAATTTTTAAGCATTTATATGTATACTATTTAAGCATTTAAATTCACTAAATAGGAAAATAAGAAGGCATCACACATTGTGATGCATATTTAACTCAACATAAATTAGTAATTTAAAGTGGTTTAAAATTAAGCAATAATATGATAAGCTATAATACCCATATATGAAAAATGCAGACTAAAGACCTAATGTATTATTAAGTGCGTTAATCTAGTAAAATTTATTAATTTATTTTTCCTTGAACAACAATATCCATTAGGAGAAAATGGAATTAATTTTGTTGTTGTAATGTGCAAATTATATTTTTCTGCTGCTTTTGATAGTTCACAAACTTTTTTTGCTTTATTAACCAATAATATGTGTAGACAACTCAGTGAATGAAAATATACTGCTAGATTTTCCAATGGTGAAAAAAGTATTTGTAGCAAGAAGCAAATGTGATTTAAGGGAAGCATTCTAGTGTTTTACTCAGATGAAACCCAAAGAATGTTCAGTCTGTGTCTAAGTCACTGAGAGGGTCCAATCATATTCATGATAGAAAAAAAAACCATACTGGGAACAATCTGATTGCAATCAAGCATCTGACTAAAGGTACTGACAATTAATGTACTTGATATTGTCTGTGATATGCATTATTTCCATTTCTTATTCTAAACCAAACCCCAAAGCCACATTAAAGTCCATCAAGAATCAAGAAAGAATGGCATTATGATTTTAAAATTTATCTGAAAACTTTTTTCTCTGGGTTTAGTTCTTGCAATTTTCTTATGCTTAACTGTAGCTCCATCTATCATTACAGCCATTTGGAAGTAGACAATTTTCTTTTATAGATATTCATGACTTGTCAAACTTAAAATAATGACTGTTGAGAATGGGGGAAATTGGCAATAGCTTTCTGCTTTTACTTGATGCAGTGTTTGGGGGTGCATAAAAACAGTTTCCTTCTTTACTGAGTAGGTAAAATGAAATTTTATCGTGCTCATAGTCTAACACAGATTTGGAGAGCACTAGATTTCTCTGAGCTCAATCACTAAATGCTGATTATAGGACTAGTCAATTAGCCAGAAAAAATGAAGGCGTTTATTCAATAAAGAAGGAAATTTTAACTGAGAAGGTGTATAGCTCATGACATTTACTTTTACTTTAGCTAACATTCCAATTATAGTCATTCAACTTTATAGATTTATTTTTCACCTACAATATGTGCAGTAGCTCAAAAATCCAAATCCAATTTTATGATGATAATATTATTAATGCATAAGGCAGACCAAGTATATCGACATTAGATTACTCAGAATGCAACACAAAAGAAGTTAAAAAAAAAGATAATTGTTCGTTGCATCTCAGTGAAGGATATAGAAATGCTTGACCATCATTCAGCATATTGGAACTACACAAAATTAGAGGCATTGAAACAAATAAGATGATCATGTTGGGAAAATATAATAAACAAGAATAAGATAAGCTTCATGGTGTGAGCAGACACTGAATGATACAAAATTCATGAGAAGACTCCTGTACAAGACTCATGAAAAATGATCTACTCAAGGCTTGTTCATGATTGTGCATAGATCCAGAGCAATAGCTGCTGGTTACTGTAAATTTATCTTCTCCTTCACATTCAGTATTTGTCCTTAGCTGCACAGAGTAAAGACAGTGCTATCTGTCTAGCAATCAATCAGTCAATCATCTATCATGTATTATTACCTCTCTCCTGTTGATGGTTATAAATTTCCACAATATTAGTGGTTTAAAACCACAAATTTATTATCTCACTTTTCTGCAGATCGAAGAGTTTTATTTATTTTATCTAGTTTTATATATTTTGTTTTTACCAGGCTAAATTCAGGTTATGAAAAAGACCGTTTTAATTGTGTATGCTTTCTGGGAATATTGGTCTCCTCCCTTTTTCTAGCCTTTAGAGGCCATCTACAGTTTTTGTGTGGTGACCTCATTATTCCATCTTTTATGTCAATAACATTGGATAGAATCATTGACTTCACCATGTCTCTCACTCCATCATCACATCTTTTTCTTTGACTCAGTCTCCTCTCCTGATCATTCAACTTCTTAGGACCCAAATGAGATTATATTAAGATCTCAAGAATAATCCAAAATTGCTGTATTTTATGGTCAGTTTACTAATTTACCACAAATATCAATTGCATTTTGATGCATATTGTAATATATTCACATTCTGGTTATTACCACAAACATTGGTGGAGGCGATTCTCTTGCCTATCACAGTATTATCATTGACATTTTATTTTAACTTGCTATCATCACAATCTTGGTATGTGTCAGTGTTTTATGTCAGGCATATTTTTTGATGTGTATAAAAACCAATAACCACACAAACAAAAAGAAATTCTCTGTTCTTTGATGATGAAATAACACAGTCCACAGTACTGTCAATTATTTTATGATTTCATTTTTTAAAACTTATTAGTGAATGTTTAAAGTTCATACTGTAGGTAGTACAATTCACTGTAGGTAAATGAAATTTCTCATTTCAGTTTTTTGAGACATCTTTATCATGACTTTTATAGTGGTTGTATCAGTTTACAGTCAAGCCAGTAACAAAGAAAGTTTCCTTTCTCCTATTACCTCTCTAATATTTGTTATTGATTTATTTCTTGATGGTAGCCATTCTTTCTGGGGAAGGATGGAATATCAGTGTTGTTTTATTTGAATTTTTCAAATGGTCAGTGATGTTGAACATTTTTCATGTATTTTTTAGCCATTTGTATTTCATTATATGAGAAGTGTCTATTCATTTCAGATGCCCATTCTTAATATAGTTCCTTAATTATCAAGAGTCTATTTTTTAAATGCTTTAATATTCTAGATATTATTCTTTTGTGTGAGGTGTATCTGACAAAATTTTTTCTCATTCTGTAGGTTATCATTTCTGTTAATAGTTTCCTTTCTTGTGCAGTATCATTTTAATTTGATTTTGTCCCATTTGTTGATTCTCAGTATTATTTCTTATCCAACCAGTTTTGTTCAGAAAGTCTTTGCCTACAGCTGTGTCTTCAAGACTTTTATCTATTTTGTCTTCCAGCAGAGTAAGATTTCTATTCTACTGGTTAGATGTTTAATCCCTTCTGATTTTAGCTTAGTACATGTTGAGAGATATGGGCCCAAATTCAAACTTAAGCATGTAGACAGCCAATTTTCTCAGTACCATTTGTTAAAGAGGCTATTTTGCTTCCAGCAAAGGGATGTGGGCCTGTTGCAAAAATAACATAGCTGAGTGTTCCTGGATTTGTGTCTGTATCTTCCATTCCATTCCACTGACACAAGGGTTTGTTCTTGTGCCAATATCATGCTGTTTTTTTCACTGTAACTTTGTAGTATGACTTGAAGTCTTGGGTTATGATGTGCCCTATGGGAACTTTGTTGTGCAGAATTGCTTTTGCTATTCTAGGTGTCTTCTGAATTTTATGATTGCTTTCTCCAGTTTTGTAAAATGTTATCGGTATTTCCACTGGAATTGTGTTAAATCTATACAACAGTTTTGGAAGTATAGCCATTATCACTATACTGCTTCTGATTATCCAGGGATAGGGGATATCTTTCCATTGTCTGGTATCCTCTTCGATCCCCTTTTTTAGAGTATTACAGTTCACACTGTAGAGGCCCTTCAATTCTGTGGTTAGATTAATTCCAAAGTCCTTCATTTCCCCGATGCTATTATGAATGTTACTGTTTCTCTAAATTCCCTCTCAGTGAGTTTGTTATTGGTTCACAGGAATGCTATTGATTTTTGAATATTGACTTTGTATTTTGCTTTGCTTGGAAATTTAGATATTAGTTCCAGGACTATTTTGGTGGAATTTCTGTGGTCTTCCATGTAAAAGATCATGTCATCAGTGAACAGTGATAATTTAACTTCTTCTTTCCCTATTAGTTCAGTGTGGAGCTTTCCTATCTCAGTATAGAGGAACATATGGATACAGAACCAGGATAGCTTCAGTTAGAAATTGCAGCATGTTCATGACAACACAGAAAACTAGTATTCTAAAATGCTCATTAACAGTAAAGCAAATATCTTATAGATAATTGATAGGTCCTTACTGTTACACTGAGAGTTATCACTGGGAGACTTGAAACACTAAAACCAATGATGGGAGAAAGAATAAATAACATATTTATTCTTACTGACTTTATAAACTTAAAAAGTAAACTGGACCTAAACTTAGATATATGCTCTAATATAAGTTAGATAAATAATTATCAGTTTTACAGGATTTTGCAAATTGAAATATGAACAAGAATAAAAAACAGAACAAAATAACCTCACTTAAGTTTTCATGGCAATTTTATTCCTAATTGTCAAAAACTGAAAAAGAAGTTAAGTATCTTCAATGATTGATTAGTTTAAGAAATTCTCATATGTAATAGAACATATGTAATAGTATACTCTACATTTAGGATGGGCCGTAGAGCATTATGCTTGGAGAGAAAAGTCAATATGAAAGTATTGTATACAAGATGATTCCACATATTCATTATTTTGATTCCATATATTCATTATTTTCAAAATAACAAAATTATAGGAAAAGATATCTGATTGCTGGGTATCCATTGGGGACAGAACTGTATTGAGGATATAAAATAGTAACAACAATTTTACTGTATTGGAATAATTAAAATACAGTTTACACAAATCAAAACATATGATAAAATTGCATAAAAGTACACATAGATATACACATAAACATGTGTTATGGTTGACACATTGTGTCAGCTTGAGAAGTTGAGAAGCTTAACTGAGAGACTCAGCAGGGAGCCAAGATCCTTATGTTGTAAATATCCTCATCTTGTACAAGGGGAGGGCACAGAGATTTTGTGAGTGCTACACTGACCTGGAAGAGTGTGGTCGGTGTACAGTATAAGGAAGGAAAAGAGGCTTATTTCAACCTTTTTGCTCTGGCTGCTGCCTTGAAGTGTTGCCCCAGTGCCATGCCACCCTCATTGGAGCCAGCCGATTATGGACTGAAATCTCCAGAAACTGTAAGCTAAATAAACCTTTCCTTCCTTCATTTTGGGTGTCAGGTGTTTTGTCTTAGCAATGAGAAAAAAGTAACCAAGCATGTAAAAAAGAATGCAAGTAAAATGGGCAAAAACTGAAAATTTTAATTAAATTAACCTTAATATTTCACTCATGTTAATTTCCTAGTTTCTAGTTTTTATTTCATTTATATAAGATTTCCCTTTGGGGAAAAGTTGAGTAAAAGGATCACGTGACTTTATGTACTCTTGTGACACTTTCATGAAAGGCTGTAATCATCTCAAAATTAAATGATAAGAATGAAACAAACACATTAATTGCTGACATAAGACCTGATTCATAAATGAGAACTCAATAAATTATGATTATTATCTTCAGTATGAGATATAAAATTGAAAGAGTGAAAAAAACAGAAAGGATCACAAGTTTGAAAACAACATAATTAAAATTACACTAAATTATAAATTTGTTCTTGAGAAGGTCCTGAATTTTGTGACTTAGATCAGAACCCATATTATATAATTATAGAATGTGGATATCATGATCTTCAGAAAATAATTTTGCTATATTTATAAACATTTGCAAAGTTGAAAATTTAACAACAAAATAAATAAGTAATTAAATATAAATCTCTACTTGGAGTATGCATTAAATTTTTTTCTAACACAATTAGAGTATAAGTAAGGATAAAATCACAGTCCAACTCAATTCTGTCTATAAAAACTTAATTTTTTCAGAATTATAACCAAGTTAAATAATAATTTAGGATGACTCCAGATCTATGTGTAATGACTGCTGCAGTTATTCAATTACGTTTTGTTCTAAACTTTTATTGTTCCATCAAATAGACAATTCCACATTAAAATTACAAATTCACTAAAAATATACATCCACAACATATTCAGTTTGAGCCCATTTACATTATACCAGTCATTCTCATAAGTTAGCTGAAAACTTCTGCACAGTATTTTGTATTTTGATCAGAAGTAGAGGAAAAAAAATTCCTGAAGTTACTACTTTACAATAATCATTCAAAGAACTATTTGTATTATTAGTTTAGGTACATTCCTTTGCAAAAAAGGAATGTGTTGGATTCAGTGATGAGAACAATAAAGGTAATCTTTACATTTGTGTTTATGCTTGTGTTTGACTATTTAGAAAAATAGGAGGTACATAAAGTTAGAAATGATATAAATTTCATATATATTTTCAAAAATTTCTTATATACCATCTTTCTATCATCTACTATCTATCCATTTATCATCTGTCTATCTGCTCACTTTCCTACCTATAGAGGTGTAAACAAAAGACAAAAGAAGTCAGAGAACGAATAAGAAAACGTAAAGTTATTTTTTGCTGTTGACAAATAACTGGATTCTGCTTGTATAATACAGTACTATAGAGATAATACATATTTAATGTAAAGTATAATGTACAATACTGATAAAAGCTTATACTATTCTCCCATATATTTTATGGGAATTCTCTGAGCATCTTTGCTCAACAAGGAAATTTTTGGTGATTTTAAAATAGATTTTATGTTAATACAAACACCTAAATTCTATGGATTTAATTTTTTGTGCTGATTTACTAAACACTTTCCATGAAATTCTCCATAAAAGTACTGTCTAAGAGATGAAATCTAGTGTTCTTTCATCACAGCTTCGACTGTAAATTCTGTTTGATGAACAAGGTAAGGAATCAAGTTTAACATGGAAAAATTTTCATCAGCAGTGCAATCTTTTTCATTTTTCTCAATCTACTTGATTCACTGATGTCTGTTTGGTTGCATATCTAAGCAACTTCTCAAGCATCTTGAAGAATGCTGAAATATATACTGTATGGTCTATTACTTCCACTTGAACTTTCAGGTATGTACTTTAGAAGTTATTGAAAAAAAGAATAAAATTGTTCATTAAAATTGTTTGCACATAAATGTGTACATCCATGTCAGATGAAAATATTTTTCAGAAAGTATATGAAATGTTTATAATGTATTCCTATAATTCTAAAAATAACTTGACATATACTTAATTACTATATTTTTGTAATTGTTTCAAAATTATGCAAATACTTTCAATATATAACAAAAATATATATTTTAATAACTATTTCAATAATTTTAAATTATTTTTTATTATAAATAGCCAGAAAATATTGACAATATATTAATATATGTATAGGTAAACAATTCAAAAAATTACAAAATTTATTTCACTCAGTCACAATGAGTGCTAAAAAATGTTATGAGTAGTTTATTTTTTAACCGGAGAAGGAGTGTTTAACATCATGCTGATTTAATTAAAACTAAAATTAATTTTAGGCTTAGTAATTATGGCTACAGCTTAATAGACAAATGATCCTAAAGCATATTCTCATCCCCAGATGGAATTAGAAATACATTTTCTATGTTCCAATGATATATTGCAATTACCTCCAGTCTAAGTTCCTACCACATACTCTTGTAATTAATATTTAATTATTAGGTTTTTTTTTTTACTGTGATCTCTTGAGGGCAAAGGCTGTCTTTTTTAAGGCTAATTCACTGGTGTAAATATTAAGTCATTTTTCTTTAAGAAATTATTGAATGTTTGCATAGATAAACTTAATGTCTTTTTACCATAATTGTTATTGGAAGTGATGAGCATTACAGTATTAGAAGATCCACTGAAGTACTTGTACTAAATGCTCATAATGAAAGCATTGTGTAGATGCATCAGCCTTTGATTCATATTTATGTTTGAATCTAAGTTCACTCACTTAATAACTGTATAAAATTTTGCTCATAATTTCCATGACCATAAAATGTATTTGAATTTTAAAGGACAGAATAAGCTTGCTTCATTTTGCATTGTATTTACATAGTTCCTTTCATAGAGATTCAATTTCTTTTTTTTTTTTTTTGGCGGCACCGGGGATTGAACTCACGACCTTGCGCTTGCCGAGCAGGCGCTTAGACCACTGAGCTAGATCCCCAGCCCTGTTTTTTGAGACAGGGTCTCACTATGCCATTCAGGCTGGCCTTGAGCTCACTTTGTAGCCCAGGCTAGTCTTGAACTCACAACGATCCGCCTGTCTCAGCCTCCCGAGTGCTGGGATTAAAGGCGTGAGCCACCACGCCCGGCTGAGATTCAATTTCTTAACTTACTAAGTATCCTCTAACTTATTTTTTTCACTCTTACCAATATATCATCACATCTTTTATAGTTTGTGTCTTGATGTCCCCCAAAGCCTCATGCAGTCTTGGGGGGGTGAGTTTTTCAATTGGGAGGTGACTGACTCTAGTTTGTGATTGATTCTTGGTCCAATGTTGGGATTAAGGGTGTGAGTGCTACACCCACCCTAGGACCTATAGCTTGCATACAATATAAGGGACAGAAAGTGGCTTGCCCTCACTCTCTCTTTTTGCTTTTGGTATCTTCTGTTGCCAATAACAACTGCCACTCTGCCAAGCCACACTGCTTTAAAGTCAGCTGATTATGGACTGAAACCTCTACAAATTACAAACTAAATAAACCTTTCCCCTTTTAACCTTGGGTGTCAGGTATTTTGTCTTAGCAGTGAGAGAAAAAGTAACTAAGACAGCCCCCTCCAAAAGGAAACAAGCACTATTAATGTTTTTTTGCTATACATGGGAGAACTCTCAGTCTGCATTACAATTTAAGAAAACATGGTTAGGGTCATTCTGAGAAGAAATTTTGAAGAAAAGGCTAATTATGCTAAGACATGTGTTACGTTAGGTTTCCTAGAAATAGCCATGTGATTGATGAGTTAATTATGATTTTCAATTGAGTGAATTGAGAAGCTCTTGTGAAATTATCAAAGCACATTTCTGGGTGTGTCTGTTAACAGGTTTATAAGGGTTATTGGCGTGTGATACTGCAAAACTGGGGCAATGCCAACCCTGAATGTCCTCCATGCTCACCTGCCATGATGTTCACTCTGCATTCCAAAGCATTGAGTCCAGGTGAGCATGGACTGAACTTCTGAAACCATGAGCCTAAATCAACCTTGCCTGTTTTAAATTGATTTCTTCCAAGTATCTTGTCACAGGAACAGAAAGCTGAGTAACATGATTGTTTCTGCATAAGTCATTTATTTTACATATTTTTCTAAAAGTGATAGAAACAACAGGAGAGTTATGGGAAAAATGTAGATTTTGGGTAAAATCATGTACTGTTTACTTTCTGCCCAAACTCATGGAAGGACTGTATAAATTATGCATCCGTCTTACAGGTTTCTGGACTCAGGTAAGAGAAGTGGCTTCCACAGTTGTTCCCACAACAGTTATAAGTGTAGGATAGAGTTTTATGTGTATCAGAGAGCAAGCCAGGGTGCTAGGAATGGCAAAGTGGGCTCCCACTGTCTAATGCCATTTCTAAATATAGTGGCAGTATATTTAGAGAGGACTCTGAAGCCCAGAGCAGTCAACATGGAAAAAATATGAATTGAAACTTCTGCGTGGATTTCAGTCATTAGGTAAAAATGTGTATGTATAGGAGGGGAAAGAAGAATGATAACAGCAAAGGGGGAACAGAAGACCCAGTTTTGAAACATAATACCACTGACCAGTAGTTCTTTTCATGTAACTACTCTTTGAGGGAAGAAATCTTATCTTTAATAATTTTGGAAAGTTATCTTTTAATCTTTATTTTAACATTTCCTGAAAAAAAAATCGCACAATGTTTTCCTGGTCAGCCTCTTACAGAATAAACCAGACTCCTCTTTGTTCAAATTATTCATTTCATCATTGATAGGCCATAACGGATCTGAAATGTCAAATAGAGTATTTGCTCTTAGACTGTTTTCCCCACTCAAGGAGAAACTATTTATTTGTGCTTCTCTATGTTCCCCTGAAGTCAAGCCACAAAGTATTGCAATATTATCAGCTATTGTTTTATTACCTATCAGCTATTATTTCAGTTAAATACTTTACAAACCACATTATGCTCATTTTTTGTATTTTTTTTACCCACATATTTAAAAAATAAACATGATTATCTTATGGCTTTGGTTATCTTGTCAGTTCCCTTTCTGCTTTCCAGGTAAGTAACAACACATTACATCATACCAGAAGCTCAACTATTATGATCTAACTAGGAAAGAAAATGGCATAGAATTCCCTATATATTTCCAATGATTTTTTCCTGCTTAACTTTGACATGTAAAGAAGAGGAAAGGGAACTTGGGAAACACTAGCTGTTTCCATTTTAAAAATCTCTGATTGGATTTCCTTCTTACATTTAGTTAATGTATAAAATTTCAAATAGTAAGAAACAATTCTTATGAGGATAGTTAACTTGGAATATAATATTTTCTGCATTTTTAAATTTATATCACATGCTCACTGAGGATGATTTCTTTTTTTTAAATTTATTTTGAAAAGAGTACAACCAAACAGAACAAAGCAGAGTAAAATCAATCAAAACAAAGCAATGAACATGGTACATGACTTTTAAACAGGGTAAAAAGCAATCGATAAGGCTACCATAATGCCTCTTGTTTTCACTTCACTAATAACTCAGGGAAATATTTAATGAAGGATGTAGATATAGCTCAGTGGTAGATCACATGCTTAATGAGTATGAATCCCTGGCTTCTATCACCAGAACAACTGCAGCATAATAGGATATTTGATATGCACTACCACTCTGAGTTTTCTTCAGTGATTATTAAACTCTTTATTCACAGTCCAAGGAACAAATTAAAACTTATTTTTCTAAAGATTATCAACTTTAACCCTTCTCACAAAAACCAAGTCTTGATCTGAACTTTTGTTTTAATTTTCCAGAAAGTACATACCAGTTTAAAACATGAATTAAAATAATAATCTCTTGAAATAGATATACTTGCAAACAAGAAAAAAATATTTCCTTTTATGGGGCTTCTACCAGTAATGACAGATTTTTATACTGCTATCTATGTAGTCTATGAAAATGTTCCATTTCCTATTTCTGACCCTGATAAACTATGATTCCAACATGGAAAAGGAAGGTTATATCTACTCTTAAATGTCAAATACAGTGTCTGTAATATAATAAGTATTCAGTAGCTATGCAGTAAATGATGGAATTAATAATGCTCAAAACAGTGATACAGTAAAATTTTCTTAGTTATATATCCACATTAGTTCCTTCCATCCTGGATATAATACATATATTAATTATATCTATTTTTGATATTATCTTAATGCTGTTTCATCAATTGTGTTTTATAATCTCTTCAAATATTCTAATTTCCTCTAGCCATTCCCTAAATCCTATTTTAAATGATATTGATTGAACAGTTTTGTTTATATTCTATTCCCATAATTAGTCTTAACTGCAACTTGGGACTCATTTCAGCACAGAGTATCCATACCTCTTTATTATTACATTAAAATTAATCTGTAGGCAATAATTTGCAATACAATATTATGTATGATTTAAGTCCATTTCAACTTCAGAACATGAATTTGAAACTAAGAATTTTCTTATAAAAACAATCAATTAATAACTGTCTATATATCTTCCTTAATCTATTTTGTTTGTCTAATTAAAACTGGAGTAACCAAAAAGCAATAGGAGAAAGAATGCATGTGTTTTTAGTAACGAGGCTTATATAAAACAGTGAAAGGAAGTAATGAGTTTGCTAAGAGGCAGAAATGGGCTCCAGAGTTCCTCCAAATCAGATTTAATTAATGCATTGGTTCAGTGGGAGGCTAGAAAACAGTGCCTAGAGTCAGCCCTAGTCATTTTATGTATTATCTCTAGAAAAGACATAGTAAATTTATTAAATGCAGTTATCTTGTTAGATGTTCTAGTTTGTTTTCATTTTGGTTATCAAATATTTTGGATGTACTTTATATTTATTAAAGAAGTACATTATGGAATTTTTATCTCTATGGCCTCAAGGAGTTGAAGTATATGGGTATTATGTGTAAAACTGAAATAGTATCTGTAAGTTTTCATGTTCAATGATATGATTTTTAAATATGTTTCCTCTTTTATTGACTTAAAAAAGGGGGAAAAAAGGTACAGTCCTTGAGTACTGGTGCATAATGAGACTTTATACAGTATTATTTTCCAGCTTTAGGACATTTCCACAGAAAAAGTGATGGATATATATTCACTGAATGAATTAATGAGTGAATAAACTACTTGATCATATGGTGAAATATCCTGTATTCAATTTTTTCTTCTATAAAACTTGGATTGAAATGTGTCTCAGTTATCTTTCTCTCACTGCTGGAACAAAATAACTCACACCCAAAATTAAGGAAGGAAAGGTTTATTTAGCTCACAATTTGCGGAGGTTTCAGTCCATCATCGGCTGGCTTCCAGGCAGGGTGGTGTGACACAGGGACAACATTTTAAGGCAGCAGCCAACAAAAGCAGCAAGAGCAAAAAAAGGGAAAAAGCAAGCCTCTTTTCTTCCTTTATAGTGTACACAGTGTGCGTGTAGCACTCACAAAATCTCTGTGCCCTCCACTTGCACAGGATGAAGATGTTTACAAAGTTAGGATCCTGGCTCCCTGCGGAGTCTCTCAGTTAAACTTTTAAATTTCTCAAATTGACACAATGTATTAACCATAAAAAAATGGCTTATCTCTGTAAATAGATCTGTTGTGCTTTAGATCTTAATTGTCTTTGGAGGGTAAGTGAATCATAGTGGTACTATACTCATCAGTGTATTCATTATTTTATGAGTTCAGTAGCTAAATGTGAGATTAGTAGATCTGATCAAGAGAGGTATATTCTTATTGTTGGTGCTCATTCCTTTTTGCTTTCTGACTGTCATGAGGCTAGCAGCAGCTTTCCTCTACCAGGCCTTTCCCTCGTGCTTTTGCGGGCTTGGAGCCTGCTGACTATGAACTGATACTGTGAGTCAAAATACACATCTTCACCTTTAGGTTGTATTTGGAATTTTGTCTCAGGAAGAGAAAATTAATTTAGACAGATCAAACACATAGAATTTTTATTCTGTGCAAGGAAGTTCCAGAGAAAAGAAGTGCTTGGTGACTATCTCCTTTAGAGTGCTATTACAATTATTCCCTCATAATGGATGCTTTTGCTTTGTTGATATCCTAGTCTTTACTGTATTGCTTGATGCAGCAGAGTTCTTGAATATTGTTGTAGTTTGGATCTCAAATGTTTCCCCAAAATTTTATGTGTTTGGAAGTTGCTTGCATCATGGCAGTGTGACCATAGTGCTACATATGGTACCATTAAGCCATTCTCCAGAAGTTTTCCTCTGTTTTCTTCCTACAATTAACTAAGCAGCTTTCTCTATCATACCCTTGAACCATGATATCTGTACTTTGAAATGATCAGGTCATGGACTAAATCCCCCAAACCATGAGTATAATTACATTTCATACCATTAAATTTGAGGTGCCAAGTGTTTTTTCCCAGAAATGGAAAACTGGCTCACACAAAATTAGTATTGTAGAAATAGGATGATGACTATGACTGTATGTGGTTTTGGAGCTTCTGAAACTGGTTTGTGAGATGGATTTGGAAAACTTTTCAGGTTTGGACTAGAGAAATCCTAGAATGTGGTAAGCAGACTTTGATGGATGCTTCTGGTCAAATCTAAGAATAGCAGAGTGCTAACAGAAATGTGGATAGTAAAGGCCAGATAAAGGAGGTTTCTTTCTGTTGAGAAGGCCTCCATTGCCTTCTAGATTAAGATATTACATGAGTATTGCATTCTGACAGAAATTAC
>RJWT010006172.1:0-29623 GCA_004365215.1 Cuniculus paca
GAGTATTTTCCTTGTCTCCTTTTTGCTTATTTTTTATTTTTTCTGTCCAACCTTGTAACCATTTATCTTAAAAGAAATATCTAGAAAATCACAAGAACCATATGGATTTTAACTAAACATTCAGTGAACATGCTATTATATCAGCATTCAAGTTCTTTCAGAAAACAGAATATTGTCAACCCATTTTATGAAACTGAAATAATTTTTGTCAAATTCAAGGGAAAAGTAAAAGAAAGATAAATTGAAAGTCATTATTATAAGAATCCTCACAAACCCTACCAAACTTAGCTCTAGAATCTATGAAAATACAAAGTGGCACATGAGAAAGTTGGATTTTTGCCTCTAATACCAGAATATTTTAACAACTAAACATTAATTAAGAATTTTAACACATAAACTTTAAGAATTTTCTACACTGACATATTGAGGCAGAAGTGTAGGACCAGCTCAGTAATCATGGCAGTCATTTTATAAAATGAAGCATCCACTCTTAATAAACATTATGTGTACACTGCTAACAGCACTATCAAAAGTATGGTAGTTGGAGATAGTAGCACCTCTGTTCCCCACACTTTTAACACCTCTCATAAGAGCTGCATGTGTAAGGATGTGCTCTGTGCTTCCCTACATTTTTCATGCCCTTTCACTTAAGCAAAGCCACGTGATCATTGATGTTCAGTGAATTGTGTGTGACTGATGGGCAATTTTCCATAATTTGGTCATGAATATACCACATATTCAAAGTGATTTAGATTTCTAAAGAGCTGCCTGGACTGAAGCAGAATATGTGTTACACCAAGATCTATTGTTGCAAGTCATTAGGATTCTGAAGTTAATTTACTAGCAAACCATAGCCTTCCCAAATATCAATACAGAAAAACATATATAACCAAAATTCATAATAAACTGGTATACAATTTAATAAGAAAGCTATGAAGTACTCAATACAAGCCAAGAGACAAAACAGATATCATATAGATGAAAATGAAAAAAAATAATTAAATATGAGATAAATGTCTCCATTCACTATTAAACACAAAAATGAAAGCCTAGCTCACAGGTGCTCATAGTTTCATGCCTATCGTATTGGCAAATTTGGTTGAGATATTGGACAATTGGCTAAACATTGGTTGAAAAGTGAAATATTAGAGCCCTGAGTATAATAACCCAAGGTCAAATCCTCCAAAACAAGCTCAGAAGTATTTCTCTCCAACTTTTTCCTGTGTTTCTGTCTCTTATCTACTTTCTTCCCTCAGTGTAAAGCATAGAAACTAGAATTTCTCCTCCTCAAGGTAGGTCATAGAAACTAGAGCCCATTTCCCCAGCAAGCCATGAAGCCTGAAAATATTACTGTAATCTTTCCCTGACATTCTGTCTCAGAACTAACCATAAATAAATTCTCTGACCTAGCTTGTTTAATAATAGATCATAACGCCAGCATTTTAGAAGGGTTCCCAACTCATACCCTGGAGGAAGAAATGCTGCACAGAGAGGTCTTGCTGGGTTTTTCCACTTGCTCTATTACTCTAGATCGTACCCTATTCATCCACTTATACTTCAGCTATCTACAGTCTGTCAAATGGATAGTTTACCTTGAGTCGCTACCAATCTGAAAGTTGCAATATCTGTTAAACTAATTAAATAAATTTGTTAATACTTTTCCCTTTTTAACCTGTCTTTTTTTAAGGGTTTTGCCCATGAGTCTTTTAATAGGTGAGGAAAATGATCACCACTTAATTCTCCTACACTATCATATTGATAAAATGTTAAGTGTCTAGCAAGGCTAACTGTTGGCTAAAAAATGAAGCAACAAAATCTCATACATGTTG
The DNA here is from genome assembly GCA_004365215.1 of Cuniculus paca. NCBI lineage: Eukaryota > Metazoa > Chordata > Mammalia > Rodentia > Cuniculidae > Cuniculus > Cuniculus paca. The sequence goes on from RJWT010006172.1 coordinate 1,830, forward strand.
ATTGTAGTTGAGATAACCTCTTTGTGGAGCAATCTGACAATGTTTTGTAAAGTTTAAAGTGTTCTTAACTTCTACTTAAATTCAGATGTTATGACCTGTATAAACTATTCTCTGACTCTCAGGTCTGAGGTAAATGCTTAATCTTCTGCTAAATTACATACATTTTTGTTACAGATGTAACTGACATTAGTTACCTCAGGTTTTCCACACACCAACACAACTTTCCTAATTTGGAGAAACCTAAGTAGTTAACTGAAGAAGCTTTTGTTATTTTTACATAATAGCCAGTTTCCTTACTAACTTACCAGAGCAGCAGCATTTTTTTTTTATACTTGTGACCTCAGCTTTCAGCAGAGGACTGGGCTTATGGTTTACCATTCAAGCATGATTCTTTAAATTAAAATTACTGAGTATTTTCTAGGTACAAATTGGATTCTTCTCAATGTAGCACATCAACAAATTACTTGCAGTATCAGATTAAGCATCATTTTAATCACTATAGAGTATTTTTTGTGAGGAAGTTGTTTAAAATTAACTCCATTTAATGTGCAAGACTTGGCCTACTTTATATAACAACCTATTTCTTCTTAATTTAATGCTATTTTTCTCTATTGAAAACAAATGATTAATAGAATCTAGAGTAATTATCAAAGTGTGCTACTGCAGATTTAATAGAAATCCATTTAATTTAAAGATGGAACTAGAAAAACATTTAAAAGTCACATGTGAAACATTTTTTATTCACACATATATATGGTTCTTTTTCTATCACAAGCTTCCTGTGCTCAGATCTCTGTGAAATATGTCAGCACACTGAGACTTGATGACTTCCGGAATGAGAAATTAAAAAGATTTCACAAAGCCAGAGAAGCTTAGCCTTATTCTTCGTTCGTAAACTTGTAGTACGTATTCCATGCTATATTCTTTGAGATCTATATCTCTTCAGTTTTGTTTAATATAGGTAGGCAAGGGCATAGGGACTGAGTTCATCTGAGTTTTTAATTGAATATGCTTCTAGAGATGAATCAAAGTAGATCAAAATGACTTACTTTTCATTTCACTGGGGGGACCACTTGCTGGCATGGCCAGGACTGAATAGTCATCTTATCTCTTTTTCTTTTGACTTTTCCCTTTTAAGCAACACTGCAATAGCTACTGGCTATGCAATTAGACGTCTCTGTCTGCCTCTCTTTCATTTTTTTTCCCTCCTTATTAAGCTAGTAGGAAAATGTTAAGCCCCTAGGCATCTGCATCTATTAATAGGAAGAGAAGATTAACTGTCACTGCTGCATAGGTTCATGATTAGTAAACTGCTGACAGAGTTTTCTTTTATTTCCTCTTTTTTTTGGTAACTAGAAAGTCAGTGTGCCTCATTGGACTATCTATCATAAACTGGATGTGCGATAGGACTTCTAAGCTGGTTCTATGGGAGACTGCTGGTCTTTGATCTTGAATTAGATAGCCACTGAACTAGGAGAAACAAACAATTACACTTAGTCCAAGAATCTCATATAATGGATAAAGAAATGTAGGTCTTCTGGCTTGTCACAGGGCACAAAAATTATTAATGACAAACAGAAGCAAGTAATACAGTATCTAGGTCTCCTGCTGCTTGTAGCCCATTATAGCTGAAAGTCCTATATTCTCTAGTATTAGAAATTAATATTTTTATAAGTTAACTATTTAGAAAATTATTATGCCAAAGTAAAAGATAATGTTATGAACAGAATTGCCTGAACAAAATTACTGGGGAAAGGGTTAGTTACACAGGATATAAATATATTTGAAGAGATACTTAAATTAATTTTTAAAACTCCATCTTCAAAATATCTAGTAATCTTGAATGCATATCACTTATTTTGACTTGGCCTTTCTTCCCATGAAAATACAATTCTAAAACATTAAGGTGTTAACAAAACTTTAAAAACTCAGAGAGGCTGTATGTAGTATAATAAAGCGACTCTTAAAGTGGGATGTCTGAATCAGCAACAGCAGGGTCACCTGTAAGGTAAATTGCTAGAAATGCAGTTTCTGAGGACACGTTCCAAATTTGGTGAATATGAAATTCTTGGCAGGCACAAAACTGTTTTGAGAAGCCTTCCAAGTGAGTTTTGACTCACACTCTAGTTTGAGAACCACTGGCAGAATAGCTGAAACTATTATGTCTAAAAATTAGCCACTATGTTAGAGTTCCAGCCTGCTTCTTAGACATGCTACCTTAAAAACATCATATATTCTATACTTTTCAGACTGTACTTTGTAAGATGAAGGCTACGTTAATACTATTTATGGCATAGTGTTTTTATGAAGCTGTAATAAGTCAATGTATATAAAAAGCTCAGAAGAGTACATAGCATATGATAAGCTCTATGTACATGATCATTAATACTATTAACATATTTTCGGTTAGCTGTTTTGAGTTAGCTTCATTAACAGTCTTGAATAACAAGACTATGTGGGAAAACAGGATCAAAAAGAAGATTTGAAAATAGTTTCCTGTGACGATAAGCTTGGGTTGAGGAACACACAGGTACATGAGAATTGATACTACCTGTGGACTAAGGGTTCTCCCCATATAATTACTAAGGTGGATTTCCCACCAAAATGTAGTAAAAAAGTTTCATTGTTGAGTGTTTCCTCATGAACTGTCAAAGAATAAGCATGCCTTCTACAGATATCAGGGGTACATTTACACCAAAACATTTTCTATTTTTCCATTGATTCTTTGAGAGAACGAATGTTTTCCATCCGTTATTGGCTTATTGCCATTTCATGGGAATCTACAAAAGAAGAAAGTATTGAGAAGTCATTTTGACACAGGAGAAATACAAATCCCAACCTGCTAAATGTCAGATGTGCCCAATTTGTGCCCCCCAAAATCAAAGAATGAATTCTAAGAAACAATGGAGATTAGGAGTAGGAAATATTTATTGAGAAATAGGTCCTGAGAGACAGGAGGTTTCCTAAAAGTGCATTGCCACTGAGGCCTTTTGTCAGGGGCAATTCATGCGACAAAGTCACAATGGGGTTACAACACAGGTCAAACTATTATCAACCATTAGGAATATAAGTATAGCTGCTTAGCCAACATTGATTCAGTAGGGAAGTGGGTCATGCAGCAAGGGTACAAGGAAAGAACAAAAGCGTTTTGGGGAAGGGATGGGTCTGGATGCTCTGCTCATCTAAGGAATGACTGATGCCTATCTGGACTTTCCAGAGAGGTGGCACTAATTACAGTACAATCCCAGGTTACTGTTTATCCCTTAGGGAGGTATGTAGCCCAGGCATTGCATCATTATCTTGTGACCTGGCCTTCTTAGGTGTACCTCCAGCCACAATTTGGATATCTGTATTTTTTTCTGCTGACTCCCTTGAGAGCCCAGTCCCTCTCTGACTGTAGATTAATTTCTACCTAACTTAGCTGCCTGTAATACTTTGATTTAGAAACAAAGGATTGATGGCTGTCTGTTACATTTTATACTTTCTTGTTCTTTGTTTAGTGCTTTTCAAACTTGAAAGGTTTCTATTCACTATGTCTCCAGGTGGTTATGAGATTTATATTTTCTAAAGAGTTTCCAACATTGCTACCTCAGCCTCTGGGTTATATGTAGCAAGGGTTTATATCACATCTGATTATTAACAAATCCATTTGGTTCCTTCTTCATGGATTCTTGGATACAGTTTCTTCTGTAGCCACCCTGATTTTGACATTTAACTTTCTAACTACTCTCTAATCTTCAGTCTTCCTCACTCCAACTCACCACCAGTACCAAAACCATTTTTCCATCTTTTGTTTGTATAGGTGACAAATGCATGTTAAGATATAAATGAATAGCTTTGATAATGACATGGATGTTCATGGAAGATGAATGGTTATCATGAAAAATGGCATAAAGATAGCATAGGCTGTTAAATGTGTAACACTAGGTGCTAGGGGAGAGATGTGAAAAATTGGTCCTTGTGAACAGGTAAGGGTATGCTCCAGTATATCATTGGAAAGAGGTATACAACCATGTGGAAAGATGAGCATGGATTGATAAGTAGTTTGAGGCTATAAAAGCATAGGATAAACCTTTGGTTTCCATTATGCAAGATTTTCCAGAATTAAACCTGATTTTTAGGTCTAGCAACCTATGGAAACTTAGTTGATTCAGAAAACCAACTTCTTAAGATCTAATTTGAGAAAGGATGAGGTTGAGTTAAACAAACTCTGAGCAGCATTGCGTCTTGACTCTCACAGATATCCTTGATTCTTAGCCTTTACCACTCCAGTAGTTAGACCTTCAAGGTCATTCCTCATAAAGCTTTTCTTACCTCCAGTCATCTTAGAAAAGTAAGGATGGCAGACTCTTCTACCTAAGTCACACTTACTGCACACAATATGTTGGCAAAGCTGTGACTTAAATTCACTTTCATTAGAGCAACCACTGCTTTCAAAGTTGGAATTGTGCAGCGTTTAGCAGACCCAGCTAGACTAAAAATTTAAAGAAGATAGGGTCAGTTAGTCCACAGTAGTTTTGCCAATTCTGAGGCCAGACAGATATTATTCCATCATTTAGAAGTATCATATTTGAAAAAATTTGTCTTAGTCATTTTGGGCTGTTGTAACAAAATACTATAGACTGGGTGGATTAAACAACAGACATTTATTTCTCTCAATAATAGACATTCTAGTTCCAAGATGAAGTTACCAATATATCTAGTGAGGGCTCTCCTCCTGGTTTGCAGACAGCTGTCTGATAAATGTGTCTTCACATGGCCAAGAGAAAGATCAACTGTTATTCCTTTACTTATGAGGACAATAATACTATTGATGGGGACTTCTTGACCTTTGCCCCAGAGATCACACTTTCTACTACAATCATATTGTCAGATGTATTTCAATATATGGATATTGAAAGAACCCAAATATTTAGTACATGAAATTATTTAATAGGTCTCCATTTCATATTCCTCATTGGAAAAATGGAGACAAAATAATTACGGCTAATATCTGTATTCTCAGATGATTAAATTGAATGTGATATGACCAAGGTCCAACTGAAGTGACAGACATATAAAGAGTTCTCAATAAGTATAAGTGCAATGGCATATATATATATATATATATATATATATATATATATATTTGTGCTATCCCTTATATTTCCTGGAATAGGTTATAGGGAACTCGTATCACTTTTTCCTTAAATATATGGTAAAACTTGTCAATGAAACTCTCTAGGAATGGTACTTTCTTTTGGAAATTTTTTAAATGTTTTACTCAGCATTTCTCAGTTAAAGTTCTGTTAAGGTTATTCATTTTTCTATTCATGCATGTTAAATAGTTTGCCAATGTCCCATAATTCTTGCATTTGTTCCACCATTTTCATTTTTCTCTTTGCATTTTACCTTGGAAAACTTTTATTGATTCATCTTCAGATTCACCAGTTATTTCCTTATTCATGTTCAGTTGGAAAAATCCTATGAAAAATATTTGTCACTTCAATTACAATGGAGACTTTTTCTAGTAGTTTCTTTGATTCTAAGACTTATCTTCCCTTTACTCATATTATTTATATGTTATACATTTTTAGAGATCTTAAAATATTAATGATGGAAACTTTCTGCTACTGAATTCTTATATCTGATCCTAGTTATGAAGTTTACTTTTTTTCCAGATTTTTTCTTTCCTTATAAAATACTATATTTTTCAATCAATATATAATGCATTGATTACTTGGAGCTGAGGTAAGCAGGCCTCTGGTGTGAAGTTTCATGTTTACCTGCTTGAGGCATATTTTTACTGTGTCTTTATAGGTACGGAGGTTTCAAATTGCTGCAGTGCCCTTTTCTTGCCTCCATTATTGTCTCTGGGCATTCATCAGAAGTCTCGCTCAGATACAGTGTATAGTATGTATTATAGTTATTGCAGCTACAATCTGCTGTATTACATGAGACAACTTTGGGGGCAGTCATAATGTATGAGAGAGGAGAAGCCATATGAGAGTCCAATACGGGAAGGGACTAGGTGTGGACATTGGACTGATTGGTTGGTGCTTGAAGTGTTCCCACTAGTGTTTTACTATTTCTAGAAAATGGCTCAACTTTAACTTTACCTCCAGAGACCAAAAGGCCCCATATGATAACAACAGCACCAGAATACAGAAAATAAAATGCATGTCTAATTAACGACTCAGAGACTTCCTCAGAAAAGCAAACCTCAGCTGTACACCATTCATCTGTTTATTCAGATTCCAGGGTGGTAGTTTTCACTGTACCCATGATTCTCTGCTGGCTCCAATAAAGACATAATTTTCAATTTTTCCTTTTTTGCTTGCTTTGAGGAAGGGATTAATATCTTCTAAGATTGTTACATATCAGAGCTAAAACAGAATTCAATTCATTTTTAATTGTTCTGATGGTATTACTTTCATGCCAACCCTAAAGTATTTGTAATAACATCTAGATCCTAAGGAATTATACTGAGAAAGTTTTTTATTTAATGGAAATTTTTTGCAGCCCAAGAGCAAGAAATGGCAGGCAATTTAGTCATATAGTACACGTACTTTTCTTTTGCTTTTAAATCAAAGATGAAGCAACAAAAAAATTACATCATGATTATGTTTGTTTGTTAGAGGAAATCCCCAGGAATTACTTTCTTTAACAAATTCATTGGTCAAATACTATTTAGAATATCAAAGGAGAAAAGACAAAAAATAATTTTTCAGTTACATGTTGTCAAAATCACTGAACTAACAATTGGAAGACTTGAGTTTAAGATTATCAATTACTAACCAGATATCTTGAGTAGTTGACACTCAACTTTTTCAGAATTTGATTTTGGATAATATTCCTGGCCTGTATAATTTACACTGCAGTTAGGTCTATGAAAAAAATGTGAACAATGTAAATTTATATTGCAAAGTTCTACAAATTGTGGAAGAATGATATTCTATGTATAATGTCCATGCGCTCCCTCTCAGGTGAGTAACAGCAGTTTCTAATACTGCCTGAAAGAAGCTGCAGCCTCCGACCACACACGTTAGAAATAGGTACATCGATGAAAAGGGGACATAGGTTCTGTGTTCTTGGCTTCCTCATCCTCAGGTGGGAAACAAAGCCTAAAAGATTTGAAAAAAGAAGTGCTGAATAAGCAAAAGAAGGACAATATCCACACTCCAATAAGCAACCAAGCATTTTACATGAGTTCTCAGATTATCAAATTAACCAGGCAATATATGTCGCTTCTGTGATAGAGGATACTCTTGTTGGTGGCTGATAAAGTCAGGTGAGGATCCTAGCACATATTATGTGTCTGTTGTCCAGACTAGTAGAGGATTTACGTTGCTGGATTAGCAATATGTCTTTTCCTTTAGCAGTAAATCCAACCTAAATGACAAACCGCAGACAGAAAATGATCGTACACTGTGTCTTGGGTAGTAACACCGGGAAGAGAGCTTTATCACCCAATAAACGCTAGTCCCGGGTGACTTGTAAAGTGTAGAATCAAGGGCAAAAATTCCCCTAAATTTCCTGTTTTTCACAATTATATTCCCCCTTTTTTTTTTTTTTGTGGTACCGGGGATTGAACTCACAACCTCGTGCATGCCAGGCAGGAACTTAGGTCACTGAGCTAGATCCCCAGCCCTATATTCCTTCTTTAAGAAAACATTAAAAGTACTGAAACAGTGAGGGACACACTCTTTGTACCTCAGTTTCATATTCAATGCAGATATATCTTGATAAAAGTCTGATTCACTTCCAAGATATATGTTTGGAAAGAATAAAGAAGAGATTTACCATTGCTTGAGCAACTCCTGTGAACCTAGCTCTGTGGGAAGTACTACTTATATACCCACCATGTTAGAGGGGACTAGATGTCAAACTATCATGTATTTGCATGACTAACTCTAGCTCACTTTCTTTTCCTTTGTAAATTGACAATAATACAACCTGTCTTCAAGGATTCTAGAGCTTTAGTACCTATAAAACGTGACAGTCTGGTTTAGAGATAGCTATTTTTGTTTGCCTATTTATTGGTTTGTTTGAATGTATTGTCTCTGAGCATCCTCACAGAGTTCTTTTAATTAGATATCTTTTGCCTCAATTTTATAAAAACAAAAGTAAAATTGAGAAAAGTAAGGAAATACAGTCATTTGTGAAATGCGGCAGGATTTTAACTTTTTTTTCCTGACTTCCTTGACTTTCCTCATTCTATTACGAAATTATGGAATGATATATTATTGATATGTAATATTACTATATATGCTATAAGCTATAAAATATATAATTATATTATATATGTTGACTATGTTTCCACTATCCATCTTCTTTTTATTTAAAAATTCTAGTTTTACTTAAGCTTTTTTGAAAGCCAAAATTTTTTATCTTTTATTAAACTGGTAATTTACCTCTCAATTGCATAACTTTCTTCAGTGATACAAATTTCAAAACAAGATAGGAGAGCAACAGTGGTTAATACATTGCATTTTGTGATCTTCAAGTATGGTCTCTGATTATAAGATATAGGCATGAAAAATTGATCAAAAAATATAAGCAAAAACTGGTTTTTTTCAATGAACTAATAGAAATTAGTACTATAACTATCTTCAATGTTACATATATATACATATTTATTTTTCCTTTTCACTTCCTTCTTTTCTCCTTCCCCCCATCCTAGTTTCTCTTTCCTTTTGAATAGTTTCTTCCCATTTCACAGTATCTATTGTACATTTTATATCTTATTTACTCTTGCAGCTTCTTACACTAGGGAAACATTACAATGTTTACACAAGTAAGTTTGATTTATTTCACTTATAAGTATGGTCTCAAGTTGCTTCCATTTACCTATAAAAGACTTCAGTTTATCCTGCTTTGTAGCTGAGTGGTACTCCATTGTATAAAAATACCACATTTTCTTTATTCATTCCTCGGTTGATGGGAATTTGGATTGTTTCCAAGATTTAGCTATTACAAATTGTGTTGCTATAAATATGGGTGAACATATATCACTGTGATATGATATATTTAATTTTTCTGGGAATATACTCAGATGGGAAATAGCTGGATAGAATTGGACGTTTAATCCTAGTTTTTGAGGTATCTCCACACTAATTTCCACAGTGATTGCACCAGTATGCACTCCTACCAACAGTGGAGTAAAATACCTTTTCCCCACATCCCCACCAGTATTTATTATTGGTTGTCTTCTTGATGATAGTCATTCTTTCTGGGGTGAGATGGAATTTCAATGTTGCTTTAATTTGCATTTCTCAAATGACCAATGATGTTGATGTTGAACATTTTTTCATATATTTATTTTCTATTTGCATTTCTTCATCTGAGAAGTGCATATTCATCTCAGATGCCCATTTGGAACCAGAAGAGACCTAGCACAGCAAAAACAAAAGCAATTCTAGTCAACAAAGGCAATGCAAAAAGCATCACAATTCCTGACTTGAAACAATACTACAAAGCTACTGTGATAAAATCAGCATGGTACTGGGAAAAAAAAAACACCCTGAGAATCAGCTGAACAGATTAAAAAATGCAGACACAACTATACACATACTTGGCCACTTAATCCTTGACAAAGGCACCAAATATGTTTACAGGAAGAAAGATAGCCTCTTTAATAAATAGCATTGGAAAAACTGACTCTACATGCTATATACTAAAACTATATCCATGTGTATCACTATGTACTAAACTAAAATCAAAATGGATCAAGGATCTAAATATTGAACCAGTAACACTAAATATATGGGAAGAGGAAGTAGGTAAAAATCTTGAAGACATAGACCCCTATGTCTATGTCTGGGCACAGAGTTCATGAACAAAACCCAGACTGCATGGGAAACACTTCAAAGAATCAACAACCAAGATCTCATCTTATTAAAGAACTTTTTAAAACACAGTGAACAGACAACCTACAGAGTGAGAAAAATTTTAGCCAGTTGTCCCTCAGACAAAGAACTTAGATGTAGAACATATAAAGGATTGAAAAAAAAAATCACACACCACAAATTCAAAGACTCAATATCTTTCTTTTGGAAAAAAAAATAATTCAGACTGTTATCACAGTGAGAGAGTAAAAAGTTCAGCAGTAACCAATTTGGATTACATATCAGACCTTACAGAGATCATTGAATTGTATGAACTAAAAGGTGAATCTCTAAAACAAATTGTATATAGATAGCAGATTTAAAAGACATTCCTAAGGATTACAAATACTTTTGGATCAATTTGAGGGAAATTGTATAATTCCCAGAATATTGAATTACTAATATTAAATTTATGGTTATTTTGTATATAGTAAAATATCAATTTTAAATATCAATTTTCTAAAAAAAATGTGAACAAGGTAAATTAAATTCACTAAAGAAATAACTTGCATGCTATTTTATAAAAGAGAAAAAAAACTTAAAATATTTGGATATATACCATTATGTCTGTATCTGTGAGACTTTTTTTCACTGAGTAAAAAACTTACTTCTTTAAAGATTATTTCCAAAAATTCAACAAGTTCTCTTATATTTTGAAATTTGACTACAAATTGAATTGTATATAATCGTTTCAATTTTATTTAATTCTCATAATGAATGAGGAAAATATAAATGAATACCACATGGACTGATGCCATATTTTGATTATGTAAATTAAAATTTTGATGTAGAGTTATTAAGCAATTTTCTCAGATGCCAATGTTTAACAGAGTAAGGCTAATTTTATTTTTCTTGTTTTGACTAATCAATGCATGAATTTTTTTAAGACTCTTGGTTAAACATTAATGAAGCCTGTTATTCCCCATAAGAGCATAATATGATTTTAGTTGTTGAAAAGTAAAGAGAATGAGTCATTATTTGAATAAATCAAACACTTTCTCACAGAAGAGTGCACTAAAAATAGTGAGAAGCCACCTTTTGAGGGTAGTATGAGGAGAAAGATTAAAATATAAAAATGATTTTAAAGGTGGTGATTAAAAAAAGGAAGATTCATATATAGCATAGATTTATGCGCTATAAGTGAAACAAAAACTCATGTATTATATACATCCTCTATAAGAAAAATAAATAAATAAATAAATAAATTAAGTACACAAGGGCAATTCTGTCTCTATTTGCAAAAAAGAAACACAAGAATAAGCCAGAAGCTAAAGTAGACAATTACAGAGTCAAGATAAAAAATATAGTTGAGATAAAATGGAAGAGACTTCTGTGAACATAACACTTTTTACATACTTTTAACATATATATTCCTTAATTCAAAAATACAAAATTATATGAGTGGCAAATGCAAAACTTAAAATGTATAGAAATAAATGACATTAGCTATTTATCAATTTGGCAATATTAACACAGATGGGGAAATATTATTTCAAGAGACTTTTAAACACTGTATTCCATCTATTCTTGATATACATTTTTAGGTTTAAAAAGAAAAACCAGTAGATCTTAAATCTAACAAACTACATATTTAGTCCATTATACCACTAGTACTATAACTTGAAACTCTTCTAACTATATTGTAAGACAAAGTAAATAGGTAGTTATGTTAATATACACTGTAAAGAGCCAAGATTTTGAGCATAATGGAAAAGACACATATAAAATCAAGAAAAATACTTAAAATATACCACAATTGGTATATAATGTCTATTTTTTTCTAAATATTTCCTATCTTTACTCACTGAGAGTAAGTAGAAGTGAAGTCACCTCAATAAAAAAAAAGAAGCATTAATACCTAAATCATAATTTCAGATACCATTTCCAAAAATAAATCATAAAAAACTGCTTTTCCAAGTAAGAATTAAGTAAACTACAATTTAATTGTAGAACAACTTGTTTAAAAGCAAGGAAGAATTCAAAGATTATTGAGACCATGTCAAGTGAAGATGGAACCGGAAAGATCCTGGAATTATCACTGGTAAAATTAGATATGATAAATAATATTAAGATGTGGATAATAGATACAATAATATTAAGACGTGGATAATAGGGAAGTTATAATGCTCTAAAATTTAGAAGTGGATAATAGTGAAGTTACAGTGGTATAAAATTTAGATAGTTGAATTCATCATTACTATTAGGCAAACCTTTTGGAGTTACTGGTAGTTTACTTGAAACATAAAACAATGCACAGTGAATGGTATAAAGATCTCTTTCTCATCCTTGTCTTGGTCCAGGAAGTTTATATTTGCAATCCCATGGAAAACTTATTGGAATTCTAGTGAGTTAATTATGACCTACTACTTTCAGTGCAACCTACAGCAAGAATAAAGACACTAAGGTATATTTATAGTTACGGTGGGTCAAGGGATCATGAGTCCAGTCACATTGAAGGCTCGTTAGAACAAAGGCCTCAACTCAGGGCCTAACCTGGATTTTATTAATTCATGATGAAGGGAGTGGCTTGAGGATGAGTGACTGTGAGAATGGTTGGAATTACATAAGTACTGTAAACTGGGCTAGCGTGGAGGCCAGAAACACCTCTGCAATATGCAGAGAGAAGGATATGTAGAAAGACCAATCTGCAAAAAATAATTGAGGTAGCATTTAATGTATAGGAGGCTGGTGTTTTAGCTTCTGATGTGCAAACTTTTCTGCCTTGGGAAGTCATAGCTTCTTATCTCAAGGTTCAAACCCAGTTGACAGCCCTGGAGTGGTGGTTCTGCATCCCACGGGGCTCCACCATGATTTGATGGAAGTTACAAAGTGGGGAAACAGCAACTATTACCTAGCTTCCAAGTTTACACACTGGCACCTCAGCTAGGCTTATTTACATTGCTTAGAGCAAATTGAAGGGAAAAGGAAATAGCTTAGCCAGCTCTGTGCATATCAGTACATGGAGATAGGGCCAGGTTTAGCCAAAGTGGAGGTAATTGCTCTTTATTCCAGGAAGGTCTTCCAGGTGGTTTCCCACAAATGGAGCCAAGTTTCATTTTATTTATTGCTATATTTGAAATATTGCATACTACTGTGGGCAAAAGAAAGCTTACTGTACTAATCATGGAAAAATTATCTAATGTTAAATATTTCGTTTAATTTCTTGTGCCTAGATTCCCCAGTGGAATCCAAATATCTAAGGATACAATCTTCTTCAACAATCAGTTATGTAACAGATATGAAAACAAATTTTCAAGAGTTACCAGATCTACTGTTCCAACAGATATATGTGTAAGTCCATCTATAAGTACTTGTGTGCCAGGCTTCTGAAAACAAAAATGCTGTCTTGGTTATAATTCTGAGTTTGCCTTAGCGTATAGATGTGAAACTGTCGCATGCGTTTTCACATGTTGTGAGTAAAACTTTTCTGATGTTGCCTTTTAAATGCTTTTAGTACCAAATAAGCACATTGTTAAGACTTACCAATTGAATAGTTGATTGCAAAAATTGTTTGACCATTTACGATTTTCTAGTACCACTCCCCAAGGAAAAGTCTGTCATAAATACAGTAGAGTTAGGAGATACAAACCATTTGTAAAACACATTATGAAGTGGATGTGGTGGTGCACACCTGTAATTCCAGTGCTCAGGGATGGAGTGGGTGAACATATCATCATTAGTTGTGAGCCATTTGGGGACTATATGCTTATTTTTTGTCATATTTTGATCTTCAGAATATTATTATAGAGTTAGCTACATATTTACCAGTTTAAAAATTAAGACCCTTATTAAAACATCAATAAGAGTTTATTTTTCAAATTGCAGTCAGGAAATGGTAGGGAGCTTCTTTTCCCCCTCATCGCCTGAATAAGCACAAAGAGCCACCAGAATTAGTTTAGTCTGTATGAATCAGTGAAACATAACTTTAGAATATCAATTTCCTATACCTGTGCCAAGATCTCATCACCAGATTCTACAAAAATTTCAACAGACTTGTTACATGAAATTTTAAAAACCAAAATTAACTTGTTTCTACTTTCTGTATTAGACATTCTATTTAAAGGACTAGCACATAACACAGATAGACATACATATTTATCTTTAGGTTTTCAAGTATGTATTTCTCAAAAAGCTTTTCCGATACACCCAACTGTTTTAAAAATAATTCCTACAGCATTATTTCTTTTTCCAATATTCATTTACTCAGTAAGACATTTCTAACACTTAAGGTGAAATGTATGGGTTTTTAGTTAGTGTGTATGGTATTATATATCTGCATTTATAAACACTATGGATCAGAGACAGACTTGTGTGTACAGAGCAGCTAGTATAGAAAAATTATACTGAATTTTCAATATGTAGGCTTTTGCCTTGCAAAAACCTATAATTTATATCACCTTTCTGCAATCCTATTCACAACAAATTTTATGTTGTAATTCTTTTTAAGCTTTTGTATTGTATAGAAATCTTCCCCGCCTCACTCCACACTTGTTCTGGATTCTCTTCCCCAGGAATTATGGTATCTTTTGACTTCTGGTACAACCTACAACTGTCAAAGGCAATGCTGACAAATTTTGAAAAAACTTAAAAATCTTCACGACTTATGGGTTTGGTGGCAAAGGATAAGGTGAAGTTTGAAACTTTCCAAGGTGTTTTGTGACATAAGTTGATGTCAATTAAGAAAACACAATTGCTGAGACAAATACTCATCCAGAGTTGTGTATTCTTGGTAAATAGCTTTCCAAGAACAATTTCCTTTTCAGAACTAACTAAGGATAGTGATTTTAAAATCTCAATTTGCAAAATTTTTACATGCCAAAGGGAAATAGTTTTATGTCAAAGTCATAGGCTCTGGACAAGAACTTAGTAGATTACCAGAGATATGCAAAAACAGTTACCTAGGTGATGAATAAGAGAAAACCTTATAGAGAGAATTGATCAATCTTGCATGACTCTATCTGATAGCCTGAGTAATTACTTTGAGGAAAACAATATGCAATATACAACCATTGTTAAATTCCTATCATCTTATTTTGAAATCCGATATCATCATTGTTTTTTGTTGTTGTTATAATTTTGCTTTTGTTGTTGTTTATTGCTTGTTTCTTGATTTTTCTGTGGTTTTCTCTTTAAAATAAAAATAAATCAATAAAAAAATAAATCAATAAAGAAATCTTCATTATTTTACTGCCTAAAACTAATAAAAACCTCATAATAAATACTATTTATAGGCAATTATAAAATGTTACTGTTTTCCAGCAAATAATCAAAATAAATAATTGCTTCTAGTATTTGTTTGGCACTTTGTCATTCAAGATGTTACCTGCAAAATAATGTTTCATAGTTTATCCAGACTATATCGATTTTCTGTAACCTTTCTATGTCTTCTGATTCCTCTGCATTTCATTATACCGGTCCAGGCTGGTGAACCCATATGTTGTAGTCCGGGTTTGCAAGGGAATAGATTTCCTACAGGACACATACTTTATAGGATTATTTTATAATACTCACCCAAAAAGTCAAATTCAGAAGAGTGTGAGAGATCTGTTAATGCACTAGACTCAAAGAATCTGGATCCCATGGCAATGTCCTGTATGAGTCCGACTGAAGGCCTGGAGCCCAGGGCAATGTCCTCCATGAGTCCAGCTGGAGGCCTAGAGTCCATGACAATGTCTCATGCAAATCTGCACCAAGGATCTGCACTAGGAATGTCCAAAGGTCAGTGGTGGATGCTAGAAAGTCTCTAACAATGGAGTGAAGGATCTGTTCCACCAGGCTGAGTGATCTGTACTGGAGCCAAGAAACAATGCTCAAGGTAAGGGTCAGTGCTCCCCCAAAGAAAACCAAGCCATCCTCAGTGACAGCAAGCTCCTCTGATGATGAGAACAGCTGAGTTCCTATCAGGAAAACCACTGTGACCAGCTTCTCCAGGACAATCAACATCACATCATCTTTCCCTCCAGTTCTCTTTTTATGCTGATGACAACAATCCTCACATGGGCCTTCCACACCCAGCACCACGCTGATTCAATTCAGCTGGGTGTTACGAGTTGACCACTAGTTAATCCACCACTAGCTGGGCATGGTGGAGTACTCCTGTAATCCCAGCACTCAGGAGGCTGAGGCAGGAGGATTGATACAAGTTGGAGACCAGCCTAGGCTACAACATGAGCCCAAGGTCAACCGGAACTGCGTAGCAGGACTTATCTCAAAAAAACAAATAAATAAAAATAAAAAAATTTTTTAAAAAACAGTTATTCCACCACATCATATTTTTGTAGTTATTTTAAACAATTATAGTTACTAGAACTAGCTGGAAAAGTGTTAGAATGCTAGTGAATGAAAGCAGTGTTAAGCAGACCCCATCAATGAGACTTTCCCTGACCTTGGGGTGCTGTGGAAATACCAGCCAGAGTAGATAAATAGACAGAGAGAAGTTTACACTGTGACACTGCAGGAGCCTAAAGTCTGCTTTCTCACTGATACTGTTGGCTTTCCCCAGGGCTGGAGCAAACAGTCACCTCTAGTAGCCTGCTACAAAGAAATAGTGTGGCTTCCCCTTTTTTAAGAGTAAGGTCTAACACAAGAGCCTCTTACCAGTAAAATCTAACCAGAAAACTGCTGTCAATAGAGTGGTGGAAACAGTTTAGCTTTCCAGCCCCTTATAACACAGTAGAAAATGAGAATGAATTCAGATAATTCTTTAGCACATTCATTTATACAATATTTCTGGAGAGATATCATGTAGTTATATTTTATGGTTTATTTTGGAGGCACTATAGATATGAATACAAATATACATATATATTAGATATATAATGCACAGTATGAGAAGGATATGCTGCTCTGATGTGATCATTAGAAACAATATTCTGAGATAAGTGGAATTGTGTTGCTATTGATAGACCCCCAAATCTTTTTCACCAGCTTTTATTTTACACCATTTCCCTTATTAAAAACAGTAAATAATTCCATGAGCAAATAAAGCATCCAATGATAATGGGTATTTAATTCATTTTTAAATATCTTAACACTCTCTGTTTGAGGCTGCTGCAGGCAAAAATAGTACCTGTAATACAAATTACTGATGATCAGTTCCAGTAAGGTATTCTGCTAAAATAGCTTTTTTGACCAGGCATGGTGGTGCACGCCTGAAATCTCAACACTTGGGAAGCTGAGGCAAGAGGATCACTGCGAGTTCAGGGCCAGCCTGGGCTACAGAGTAAGTTCAAGGGCAGCCAGAACTGCATAGCAAAACCCTATTGGATGCCTGTGGGGCTTTGATGTTTCACTGACCTTGCAGGTCTAGGGCCAGTGGTCTGATCAACTGTTCAGAGGATAGCCGTATGCATTATGGCAGCTAGTGGGGGACCTCCTTTTGAGGGTGGTAGCCATTGTTGATTCCCTATTGTCTTGTTTTGAAGTCCTATATCGTTTTCATTGTTTTCTTGGGTTGGGTTTTATTCTCTTTTGTTTTGTTTGATTATGATAAATCTGATGGCATGAACAGCTATTTCGAAGACAGAAAGATATAGTATGGTAGCCATCTTGGATTTACTATTGTCTTGCTTTGAAGTCCTTTAGGGCACTCATTGTTTTGTTTTTATTGGTTCTATTCTATTCTGTTCTGTTTGATTTTTACTATGTCCGAAGGTGTCTGTAGCTATTTTGAAGACAACAAAAGGCATTATGGTAGCTATTGTTGACGTCATAACATTGTGAAGTCCTGTATCATTTACACTGGTTTGTTTTGATTGTTTTATTCTATTTTATTTTCCTTTGTTTTAATCTCTTTAAAGTAAAATAAAATAAAATAAAATAAAAAGAAACTTGAAAAAGACAAATAAAGCAAGCTTTTTTTAATCCCAACCCTTTTTTCATAAATATTCTAAAATGCATAAATATAAAAGACTGTCTCTAATATACTGTGCACCAGATTCATATATTCCTAAATAATGTTGTTTAATAGTTATTAGTTTCAGTGTATAAATATGTAATCAACTATATTGGTTAGAGATATGTACTGAAGGAGCAACTATATATTCATATCTAAATATTTTGTTAAGTTAAATTCAAGGATACTATGTGAAAACAAGAATATTGGTCAAAGAGAAATGAACTCTATATATGTTTTCTTTGCCTTATTAAATTGGCTAGAACATTTAGATTTTTTCAAAATTGCTATTTTAAAGAAAATGCTCCTAACATTGCTACTCGAAGTGTAATATTTCTCATGTAGTTCTGGCCTCTCAAGTTTTAAAATGCATTTGTTTTTGCTTACCATATTTAAAGTAAAAACTATTAAACTGTATTGCTACATCTCTATTTTTATTTTTTTTTTCTGTACGTCAATTTATTATCCTAGTTAAGTCCATATATTGCCTCATGCTAAACCTTCCTTTTAGGGGTTTTTAGTTTTCTTTTTGCTCTGCTGGATTGCAAAAACAAATTATGTAGTTTGAATATTTACAGTTATTCTGAATTAACTGGAGTTTTATTATTTCTAATGTTCTTGTTCTGTTCTGGAATGAAGGATATTAGCCTTACAGAGTATACTGAAAAACTATTTTTCTGACCTGGTCCCCTGACAAAAACCAAAATGTACTGCATACAGAAACTATGTTGCTTGAAGTTGCTTAGGTCTAGTGAGTAAAATTGGAGTGTAAGTTTAGCTTTGACTGCCATTTACATTTTTAGGAGGAATTAGTAAAGGATTTACATTTTGCTTGTTTGTTTGTTTTTGGTGGTTTTGTTTGTTTGTTTCTTGGTATCAGAAATCGAACTCAGTACTTTGTGCTTGCCAGGCAGGAGCTGTGCTGCTGGCCTATATCCCTGCTAAGGATTTACATTTTATACTATTTTAAGAATTACATTTGGATATTTTCGTTCACTGAGGTTTATTGATTTCCTTACAAAACCTCAAATTTATGGAAACCTCAAATATTTTAATGTAATTTTTATGATTTCCTTACAAAACCTCAAATTTATGGAAACAGATATTTTAATGTAATTTTTATGAAGATGTTTAAATATTTTTCACACATGTGATTCTCCTTTTTCATGTCTAGTATAGCTTCCTAATATTTGTTGCCTTGTACTGGGGCCCAAATTGTGCCCTACCTCTCTACACTCCAAAATTCCTATGTCAAAAAACCAACCCCCAATGTATCAGAATGTAATGGTATTTGGTAATAGGCCTTTAAAGAAGAAATGAAAGTTTTAAAAAAGGCTATTAGAGTGGGCCCAAATGCAATTTGATTGGGATCTTTGAAGGAGAGATACTGTGGGTGCAGAGAGGAAATGTGGGGAGAAGAAAGTGCCTATGAGGATTCCTGAGAAGACACCATCTGTAGCCAAAGGTAATGGCTGCTGGGAGAACCGAGCAGTCCACATTTTGGTCTTAAATTTCCAGGCTCCAGAACTGTGAAAAGCACATTTCTGATACTTAAGCCTACCAGGTTGTGACATCCTGTAAAGACAGACACAGCAAACTGACAGAGCATGCAATAATTAGATTTATCAAAGTTTTGTTATTTTATTCTTTGGGTTATTTCTGCTCTTGTTTTTACTATTTCCTGTATATTAAATATTATTTTAGTTATTGCACCTCCTTTAGTTGAATTCTCATTTTTTTCCAAACTCTTACTTTTAAAAATACATACTTCTGGTTGATTCTTTCAGTTTAGGTAGTCTGGGTTTTTTGTACATTTCTAAAATGGGTGCAAATCTGTAATTTCTATGGCATTTTGTTTAATGCCAAGAGTTAACTTATACTAGTTTTAGTTGGATAGAGATAAATTTTGTTTCATTTCTTGTTATCTTTTTATAATCAATTTCTTTTTTAATTAATAAATTTATTTATTTTTAAATACAAAATGGTCAACACATATATCTTCCTATCATTGAAATAGGGGTAGAGGCTTGGCTCTGGATGTCCTGGTCCCAAGGTGGTCCTAGCATAGCGCTGTTTCCCTCAGGGCAGGGCTAGTTCTCCCTCCCCACAGTCTGCACTGATGCTGACTCATGGGGAGAGGTGTGGCTCTGGATCTATGACTAATTCCTAAAGTATTATTATAATGCTTTTTAAACACATGCTTGCACTATTTCTAAGGAAATAATACTTTCCTTGTAGCTGAACACATTGTGTATTTTGAAATGTTCCCTGGGTGCTTCACTCATACACTTATTCATTCAACAAATTTTTGTTGAACAATTGTATTTTTGGGTGTATGTGTGTAGGTGTGTGTGGTGTGCATGTGCCAGTCTGTGAACACACACAAATGCACACACACACACAAAGTTGCTATGATGGAGCTTATATTTTAATGGAACAAAAAGAAAAATAAAAGTAAGAAATCAAATAAAATAATTTCAATTCATAATAAGTGCTCTTTAAAAAAAACTAAGTGATGAGATGGAGAATAACAAAAGGGAGTCTACTCCAGGTAGTGGAGTCTTGGAAGTCTTCTCTGAGGAGCTAACGCTAAGACATAACACTGGAAAAGACTCACCACAAGAATAGCATTGATCATTTAGAAGGGAAGATCAGAGGCTCGGCAGAGAAGAGTGGAGGAAAGAAGGGGAAAAGTTAATCCACAGGCACTAAGGAACAGTTAGATATGTGTGGAAAGTTATGATGTGCTATTAAACAATAGAGTGATTATAGATAACAATATCCTGTGCATTTCAAAAAAGTAGAACAAAGAACTGGAAAACATTTTACCATAAAGAATAAAGACTATTTGTGGGAATAACAGTGTTTAACCCGATTTAAACTTTACAGAATATATAGTTTTATTAAAACATCATGTTATTCCACTAATATGGAATTTTTTATGTATCATTTAAAAATAAATCTAGCTTAATTTTAAAAAATAGATTTATCACTATACCAATTTGTTTGCCTAAGATCCCAGCATTACAGCAGGCTTAGCTAATATCAGAATTATGTATTCCAAATCCTTACTCCTCTCTGCCTCCAACAAAATCTTAAATCCACACCAAACGAAACTAAATGCATTCTGGTAGAATTTCAGCGTTCACGGAGGGGTTTATGAATTATGAAACATATCGACATAGAAAGAATGTATTATGTTCAGACCGAGACCAAAGAGGAAGAGAATAGATAACGGCAGAATAGGATTTCTAAATAAACAAGGGTAGCTGTCACTGAGTGCCTTGAGAATCCCACTTCGACACTGTCACAGTTTACAAGAGAACACAATGGCTCAAGCATTTGTTGCTATGAGAACATTGATTGCATTTGTTTGTTTTCCATTTCTAGCTGTAGATTTCTCAATTCAGTACTTTAAATAGTCACAAAAGAATAATCAGTACTGCTCATCACTCATCTCTCCCTTGACATGCTATAAAAAATAGCAGTTGGTCAGGATAATATTTTATATGTTTGGTATATCACTTAATTCTTTAGCAATAAATTTTGCTCAAAATATGAAATGTTGTTAAGGCAACATAGCAAATCTTCTTGGTCCAAGGAGACTATGGTATTTTAAAGACTCAATTAAAAATAAAATAAGATAATGAGCATAGGGCTACAAAATCTTTTATCCATTTCTCAAATACACTTGGTCCACAAAGAACATTCTATGGTTATTTTCTGAAATATTTTAAGTGAATAATAAATGCAAGTTAGGAAGTCACTTTGATAAAATTCTTACTTTTCAAGGCCTTCCGTCTCCTACCTAACTGCCACTTTGAAGCAACAAATCTCCCACAAAGTCTTGAATATGGAAACATTTATTTAGGGAGAGAAATTTTTAAATACAAAATGGCTAACACATATATCTTGTTATCATTGAAATAGGGGGAGAGGCTTGGCTCTGAAAAAGTTCCATCAGGATTTTAAAGGGGGTGCCAGAAGTATTACAAATTCAAGATAAATAACTTAAAACATACAACACAGAAATGGTGGAAAACAACATGAATATAATAAATCCATGAAGCCCTGTAAACCAGAAACAATGGTCAAAATGGGCTTAATGTATTGAAGAACTTCTATAAAAGAAGAATACATGAGTGAGAATTCACACACACATTCAAATACAGAAGTACACAAGGAGGATGAAAGAAATTATTGCAGGTCTCCACAAGAGATACCAAAAGAAAATTTACAGTTTCAATATGTAAAGGAGAAGTATGAAACTCTGGAAAACTTAAAGGGAAAATTTTAATGACAGATCATTTCACTACTTTTTCTAATTTGTACAGATCAGAAAAAAATTTGTTAATTGAAAAAACACATCATGGAAATATATATATATATATTATAAAGACGAACATTTACCAATAGTAAAATTAAAGATCTTCAGCAAGCATTTTGATGAAATTTCATAAATGCAATCACTCACATAATTATCAGTCTATCATGATAGAGAACATTTCTATCACTTGAGAAAGTATGCATTTATGCCCTTTCAAATAATGCCACTCACAGATAATTAGTGATTTGACTTCTATTTGCTGGTTCTTTATTGTTACATAAACATAATAATGCAAAGGAATTCCTTTGTATCAGCCTTTCACTGAACTAAACACTATATATCCACTTACTATCCTGTATCAATGGTGCACTTTTACTGTTTATTATAATTCCATTGTATAAATATAGTATATTTTGTGTTCACATTCTCATGTTGATGGACAGGGAAAATGTTTGAGTTTTGCTTTTGAGTAGTTTTCTTGTAGGTACTACAGAACTTTCTACCTACAGAATTGTGTCATCTTACAGCATACGTTACTTGTATTTCTTTGTCATGTCTCCTGCACTGTAGCACCACAGGTCAAAAATTAAAAAGAAGTAGTGAGAAGACTCATCCCAGTCCCGTTCCTTGTTTTAAAAGGATGACATACAATATTTCATCATAATTCCACTGTAAACATGTACTAATAAAAAGAGGGAAATAAATTTTTTTAAAAAATCTTAAAATTGCAAGAAAAAATATTTCATCATTAAGTAGAAGTTGTAGGATTTTGATAGTCTCAAAGGCATGTTTTTGTATATTCAGAATTTTCTAAGTCTTTTTTATAATAAAAGTATTTAAAATGCTTTGTAACAAATTTTTGCATCTAATTTAATGATCACATACACATTTTGTAATCTATAAAGGCAGTGATTTACATTTTTAAGCCTTCACAAAGTTTATTAAATCCTAGTCTAGTTTAATAATATCTGATTTTATAGACATCATCCCATGGTAAACATGTTTACTAAGTGAAAGCTATTCAGACATCTAAGTCCTCATTTTCTGTGAACTAAGCAAGAAGATAACTACATAAAACACTATGGATAATGACATATACTTGCTCAGTTTTCATACAAGACATATTATAAAGCTATACCTGCTAATAATATTTAATACAGTAGAGTTAGTGACTCTAGTTCTTACATAATTTAATTGTAAGTACCTTATTGAGCTAACATTTTGACAGGTTCACCGAACTTTCCAAATTAGCATAACATATTTAAGGAAAATAATATAGCATGTAAAGAAAATTGAACATGAAGAGATTGTTATAAAAGGAAAATGAAGTAAGGAAAAGTACAAAGTCAAATGTTGACATGGAAAAGTCAAATTTACACAGCTGAATGGAAGAGAAGAGATCAAGTATGGATTTCATGAGTCAAAAGTTTAAAAACTCAATGCAACACAAATTCTCTTTAAAATCTGAGTTTTAACTAGTATGTCTATAAAATTATTACTTTGGCCCTCAAACAGTAGCTAGTCTTTTGATCAACAAAGGTCACAACAGTGAAACTAATGGAATTACTTGATTTTATTTTACACGAGGTGCTGGGCACAGAGCAATTCTGCTTAATAAAGTTGACAATTAGCTTCATTCAAATATTTTTAACAATGTACATTTAAAAAAGTATTCATCTTACAAATTGTTCTGCAATACAAATATACAACAGCTTGCAAAACAAGGTTTAGAAAACAAAGGCTAATGTGAAAAGACAGAGTAAAACAAGTAGAATGGTATAGGTTTTCACAACATCAGATTCTACAGTTTTCTTACTGCACCGTCAATGTCGGAAATCTGCTCCTTCAGCTTACTCCTCTGCTCTGGATTTAAAGAAATACTTTGTCTTCCTGATTTCATTTCACCTTCTGGATACATCCAATATTCTCTAGTATCAATTAGAACTTTCCCTTCAAAGTCCCAAACACTGCCGTATCTCATTTTCCCAACCCAAAACTTTATCATCTCTGCCGTCGCTGCTCCACTTAGACCACAAGAGTCCTTGAAGTCTCACCAGACTTTTGCTTCTCTACAAATTTTTCTGGAGCAACTTGCTTCTTTCTTTTTAACTTTTTGTCATCTTCACTGTCAGAATCGCTGCTAGAAGAGCTTGCAGAAACAAGTTTCTTTGATTTAGGCATTGCTCCACTGCTGCAGTCCACAGGGATTTACATTGAACGATTTTTTTTATTAAATCTTGCAGTCCTAAGATAAATTTAATTTGACCAAGTATATTATTCTTTTTGCATATCATGAGTTTTATCATTTAGAATATATTCTCATTCATTATTTGTGTTGCAAACTGTATTTTTCTGCTTCATTATTGATAAATATACTTTTATAAATTTTACAAATCTTTCTAGGAATTCAATTTTTTGTTGATTTTACTCAGTATTGATTTTCATTTAGTTGAGTTCTCTCGTTTTTATAATTATCTTTTAATGTTAATTTTAATTTATTCTTCTTTCTTTGAGATGGGGGAAGGATAGGGCATTAATTGTAATTTTTTTTGTCTTTCGAGCATCTAAAACTTCTCACACAATGAACTGTCGCTTAATTCCAACACAATTTTTTTTAAGTTTTTTTTTTTTTTTTTTGGCAGCAGGGATTGAACTCACAGCCTTACACTTGCCAGGCAGACGCTTATACCGCTGAGCTAAATCCCAGGTTCCAACACATTTTTTTTCACTTACCTTGTGATTTTTCTTTGATCCCTGAATTATTTAGTAATTCATTTTAAAATCTCCAAGTGTTATAAAATTTTGTATGCATCTTCTTGTTATTTATTTCTAATTCTGTTCTACTGTAGTTAAGCATTTGGTCAATTTTGTTTTGTAAGTGACCTATATGTAAAAATTTAGGGGAAATGATGATCTATATATGTATTAGATCAGGTTGGTTGATTAGCAAGATAATGGATAGTTTTTTTCAACTCATGAATGATCGTAATTTTTGTCAAACCTCTTCAATCTGAAAAATAGAGCAACTTTCTGAAATCAATATAGATTTTTAGA
Organism: Cuniculus paca; assembly: GCA_004365215.1. Lineage (NCBI taxonomy): Eukaryota > Metazoa > Chordata > Mammalia > Rodentia > Cuniculidae > Cuniculus > Cuniculus paca. Next base: position 26,971 of record RJWT010006172.1, read on the forward strand.
TATTTCATTTTTGTTCTTAGACTTTTCCTTTCGTGAATTGAATGACTTTGTTAATGGCTTTTTATACATTTAATATTTATAACTCATCTTAGCTGATTCATTTTTTTCCAAACTACAATGTTGCTTTTATTGACATTTTCATAAGCTCTTTTTGTCTGATATGAGAATAATCTTTTTTTTAACATTTATAGGCTCTTATGTTTCTCTAGTATGTGTGTTACAAGTTTTTTATTTGTAGAATATACATAGTTGGTTCTTGTTTTCTTTTTTGTTGTTGTTCTTTGTTTTGTGTGATCCACTGTGAATATTTTTTTCTTGAAAGATTTAGTCTATTTGTGTTTAATATAAGTTTTGATGTGTTTGGATATGGTTTTAGTTACTTTTTTAATTGCTTAGATAAAATATCTGAATACAAAGTTAACACAGGATAACAAAGTGAAAAGAAAACCCACAGAGTGGAAAAAATTATAGCCACTTGTCTCATGACAAAGGCCTTCTATCTAGAACATATAAAGAATTGAAAAAAATCAGACCCCAAAATTCAAAGACTCAATCCAAAAATGGGCATCTGAGATAAATACATACTTCTCAAATGAAGAAATACAAATGGCAGATAAATAGATGAAAAAATATTCAACAATATTGGTCATTCACAAGATGCAAATTAAAACAATACTGAGATTCCATCTCACCCCAGAAAGAATGGCTATCATCAAGAAAACAACTAATAATGAACATGGGTGAGGTTGTGGGGAAAAAGGAACCTTTCTCCACTGTTGATGGAAGTGCAACCACTGTGAAAATCAGTGTGGAGATTCCTGAGCAAACTAGGATTAGGGGTCCCATTTGACTCATCTATTCCCCTTCTGAGTATTTTCCCAGAACAATTAAAAATATCATACCACAGTGATATATGTTCACCCATATTTATAGCAGCACAATTTGTAATAGCTCAATCTTGGAAATAACTCAAAAGCTCATCAACTGAGGAATGGATAAAAAAGATGTAAATTTTTAGTATAATGTACTACTCAGCCACAAAAAGGATAAACTGAAGACTTTTATAGGTAAATGGATGCAACTTGAGATCATACAAATAAGTGAAATAAAATAGAAGCATATGTGTAGGTGCTCCATGAAGATGGTGGACTAGTAAGCAGCAGAGTAAACAGACTCTGAGAGAAACAGTTCAGATGCTGGAATACAACATCATGGAGAGGACAAGAAGGAAGGAAGTGGGTCCCATGGACCCAGGAAGAATATGAAAAATGTGAATTGAAGCCCACAAAGACAGTAAAAAAAAAGCTTAAACAAAGAAGGTGGTAGTTGGCAGCACCTTAGCCTAGAACCAAACTCACCTTGTGAGAGGAGCTGTTGGAACCTGGTGACACACGATCATGGTGGTGGCTGGAGACCCCAGAGGTCTCTGTGGAGAGGCACAGTGGTGGAGGAGAACATCAGAGGCGGAACTCTACACTGGTTGGTGGTGAGTATAGAGGACTCAGTCCTCCCATGGAAGAAAGCAGTTGGCATGGAGCCATTTTGGAATGGGGCAGGATAAGCCTGGGGCCAGGACTGATGCCAGCTTCTTCCAGAAGCTCCAGGTTGGGTACAGGCCCATGGAAGTTGCTTGGACTGAGTTCCGCTCCAGTGCGCATTACAGAGAACATTGCATGTAGGTTCCTAGTCAGCTTATATCCTCAGGCCCTGGCTGGCACTGCTCCCATGCAAACTCCAAGGACCCTTGTGGGCTGGTACCCAGCTCAGTGCAGAAGTACGGGCACCCATCATCAGATACCCATAGCCAGCAATGGCTAGAAAAACCAATCTCACTTCAGAGAAATTGTAGCCAATGCCAAAAGTGCCTGGGACCCCATTACCCATGAGCAAGTAAGAAACTAGGAATATGTCAAGACAAAGTGGGAGAGGGCAATCTCTGGCATCCAACCCAAGCAGCACAAGCCCAGGAGAGGTAAACACAGAAGAGATTGGGAGTCACACACCTGAAATGTCTGAAGTGATGTCAACTGAAGTAAAGAAACAACTTCATGAGGCTATAAAAGAAATTAGAACAGAAATACTATTCCAGGTAAAAGAAGAAATGAAAAACAACAAAAGAATTGCTAAGCACCTCTAAAGAAGACACAGATAAAAAAATAGAGAAGCATAGAAAAATGAGGGAAATGATGAATGAAAAATATAAGAGAGATTTAGAATGCATGAAACAGACTCAAAGAGATATCCAGGAAATTAAAAACTCCACTGAAAGTTGGCAAAGACATTTGAAAGGAACTGAAGATAGACTTTCAAATCTTGAAGACAGGTTTGCAATTCATGATCACCAAAGAAAAGATCTCTTAAAAATAACAAGGAATCAGGAAGTAACAATTCAATGGCTGCAAGACAACTCAAAGAAACATAACTTAAGAATTAAAATGTGAGTGAAAAAGCAGGGGTCAAGACAAATGACATCAGGACCCTATTTACAGAAATAATTTCAGAGAACTTTCCAAGCATGGGAACGGGAAGTGACATTCAAGTAAGTGAGTCATATAGAACTGCACCTAGCCATAACCAAAGCAAATCTACACCCAGACATATAATAATCAAGATCCTAGAAATTCAACTCAAGAACAGAATATTAAAAGTTGTT
>RJWT010006173.1:0-29622 GCA_004365215.1 Cuniculus paca
CTCCTCCAACGATGAGAACAGCTGAGGACATATCAGGAAGCCAGTGTGACAAACTTTTTCTGGAGATTAAACAACACACATCTTCCCCTCCGGAGCCAGGATGTGATGATCAAACTAAAGACTAGAGCTCCCCCGAAGTGAACTGCAGCCATTCTTAGCAAAAAGGTCCCGAGCTCCTCTGATAATAACAGCTGAGTTCATATCAGGGGAGCCAGCATGACATGTTCCTCCAGGAGAACCAATGGCTCAAAACAACAACACTCAGGAGAACCCACAATGCTACTCTTCCTCTCCAGGTATCCTTTTTATGCTAGCAAAAGTCCTCAGGTGGGCCATCCACACTCACTGCCACACTGATTCAGTTCAGTTAGTGTTTTAAGTTGACCACCAGTTACAATCCACTACACTAGTGAACCTAAGTACATAAAACAAATACAGACACGAAAAAATCAAATAAGCACTAATACACTAACACAATTGTAATGGGGGAACTTAATACCCCACTTTCACAAATAGATTAACTAGACACAAAATCAACAAAGAAATATTAGAACCAAGCCAAACCTGTGAAAAAATGGCCTAGGAGATGTCTACAGAGTGTTCCACCTCACAACATCAGAATACACATTCTTCTCTGCTGCACAGGGGACAGTCTTCAAAGAAGATCACATACTAACCCACAGAGCATGCTTAAGTAAATGCAAACGAACTGAAATTATCCCATGAACATTTTCGGACCATAGCGCAATGAAAATGGAAATGAATGGTAAGACAAACAACAAAAACTCCATAAATGCATGGAAATTGAATAACATCCTCCTGAACAACCAATAGGTCACAGATGAAATTAAAAAAGAAATTAAACTGTATGTACAATTCAATGATAATGCTGATACAACATACTGGAACTTACAGGTCACAATGAAAACAGTTCTAAGAGAGAAATTTGTAGTAATGAATTCTCACATCAGGAAAACAGAAGGAGCTCAAACAACCTAATGCTGAAACTCAAACTTAGAGGAAAAGAACAAACCAAAGCCAAAGCTCGTACAAGGGAGGAAATTGTAAAGATAAGTGCAGAAATTAATGCAAGTGAAACTAAGAAAACAACATAAAGAATTGATGAATCAAAGAGTTGGCTTTGAAAGATTAAACAAAACTGATAAACCCTTAGCCAACCTTATCGAAAATAGAGAAGACTCAGTTTCATGCAATTAGGAATGACGGTGAAACCACGCGGATTTGAAGGAAATCCAGATGATCGTCAATGCCTACTTCAAGAACCTGTACTCAAGTAAGATGGAAAATACAGAAAAATGGACAAATTCCTAGATACATATGAATCACCAAAAGTGGATCTAGAAGATATAAAAATTTTAAATAACCCAATGTGAGTTAATGAAATTAAAAAAGTAGTTAAAAACTTACTAACAGAGAAAAACCCAGATGCTGATGGATTCACTGCTAAATTCTACAAGAAATTTAGAGATCTAATGTCACTACTTCTCAAACTCTTTAATGAAATTGAAAGGGAAGTAATGTTCCAAAAATAATTCCTAGAAGCAAGTATTTCCCTGATATCAAAACCACAGAAGGACCCAACAAAAAAGATAACTACAGGCCAATTTCCCTAATGAACATAGACGTAAAAATCTTCAATAAGATACTGGCTAACAGAATGCAGCAAATCATCAAAAAAAATTATATGCCATGACCAGGTAGGCTTCATCCCAGGGATGCAGGAATGGCTCAATATAGGCAAATCAATAAATGTAATACACCACAGCAACAGACACAAAGACAAACATCACATGATCATCTCAATAGATGCAGAGAAAGCATTTGACAAAGTCATGATAAAAAACCTACAGAAATTTAGAAAAGATGGGCTTTATCTCAATTGGATTACAGCTATCTATGACAAACCAACAACCAACATCATAATAAATGATCAAAAACTAAAAGCTTTCACTCTAAAACCAGGAACAAGACGAGGATGTCCACTGTCACCACTCCTATTCAATACAGATCTGAAAACATTATACAGAGCAATTGGCCAAGAAAAAGAAATAAGGTTAGGAAATGAAGAAGTTAAATTACCATTATTCGTAGAAGACATGATACTTTACATAGAAGACCCCAAAAACTCCACCAAAAGACTTCTAGATTTAATAACCAAATTTAGCAGAGTACCTGGATACAAAGTTAGCATTCAAAAATCAACAGCATTCCTGTAACGAACAACAAATACACTGACAGAGAAATGAGGGAAACAACACCTTTCAAAATAACATCAAAAAAGAAATGAAATATTTAGGAAAGAAACTTAACAAAGGAAGTAAAAGATCTATACAATGAAAGCTGTACTGTAAGGAGATCAAAGAAGATATCAGAAAACAAAAAGCTATCCTTTGCTCATGGGTAGGAAAAACCAACATACTGAAAATAACCACACTCCCAAAATTGTTATACAAATTTAATGCAATCCCAATCAAAATACCATTAGCATACCTCACAGAAATAGAGAAAACACTCCTAAAATTCATTTGGCACCAGAAGAGACCTAGAATAGCAAAAATAATTCCAGGCAACAAAGTCAAGTCAGGGGGGCATCACAATCCCTCACTTGAAATTATACTACAAAGCTACTGTGATAAAAACAGCACGGTACTGGCCAAAAAAAAAACATACCTGAAGATCAGTGGAACAGATTAGAAGATACAGAAACAACTCCAAACACACTCAGCCACCTTATATGTGACAAAAGGGCCAAACATCTTCAATGGAAGAAATATTGCCTCTTTAATAAATGGTGCTGGAAAAACGGGCTTTCCATAATGAAGACTAAAACAAGATCCATGTCTCTTACCATGCACTAAACAATCAAAACAGAAATAAGATCTAGAGTAACCAGTGATAATCCAATGCTGCCTTCTTGTCTAGGTCACTATCAAAACCCCAATTCCCTGGTTCATCTTGAACTCTTCGGAGATGTGAACAGGCAACCTAGGCAACATTTAGCTCAACAAGATTCATGTCTCTTACCATGCACTAAACTACAATTGAAACAGATCAAAGATCTAAATATTAAAACACAAATACTAAGTCTGCAGGAAGAGAATAGGTAGAACACTTGAGGACATAGGTGTAGGCAAAGATATCATGACCAAAACCCCAATCACATGAGAAATACTGCAAAAAATTAACAATTGGGATCTCATTCAATTAAAAAGCTTTTGCAGAGCAAAAAAAATCACCAATAGAATGAAAAGGCAACCCAGAGTGGGTAATAATTTTAGCCAGACAAATGACTGATATCTAGAACATAGAAACAACTGAAGAAAACCAGATCCCCCTCCCCAAATTTAAAGACCCAATCCAAAAATGGGTATCTGAGATGAATAAATGAATAAAAAGATGTGGTTATTTTAATATAATGGAGTACTACTCAGTCATAAAGAAGGATAAATTTGAGAGATTTCTAGGTAAATTGGTGTACCTTTAAGCCATACTCTTAAGTGAAATAAATCAGACACACATGTATAAATATAACATTGTCTCCCTGGTGTGAGAAACTGAAAGCGTAAATATGGACCAAAACATAAAATAGATTATTGTGAAATAGGAAGAAATTTTTCAAAAGGAAAGAGGAACTAGGGAGGGGGAAGGGGGAAAAGAAGGAAAGGAAAAGAAAAAAATTATAAAAGGACAAAATGGAAACAAAGGGAGGGGAAGAGGGGTTGAAGGGTGGGTAGGGAATTGGGGAAAAAAAGATCAATCAAGATATATCATGCACAGGTACAATATCCCTATGACGAATGTAGTCATTATGTGTATCTAAATTGTACCAATAAACTTAATTAAAAAATAAAATATTATTTTGGGGGGCTGGGCATGCTGGTGCTCACTTGCAATCCTAGTACTTGGGAGGCTGAGGCAGGAGTATGGCCATGACTTAAAGAGTGTCATGAATGATGCATTGCTAATTAAGCCCTACCCAATGTGTGTACAGAAAGTAGATGAGAAATGTGAATGTGTACAAAGCAGGACATCATTCCATGAGTCCAGAGTCACAGTTTTTAGAATGATGCATTTTCTTGAGAATAGGAAGTTTATTTATTTTCTGCAATTATCTCCACAGCTAACATTTCAGCTTCAGAGATGAGCATCTTCTAGAAAGTGCTGGACAGACAAAGTGACTCAGGAAACATTTAAAAGGCAAGCAAGGGCCGGGGGTTTAGCTCAGCAGCACAAGCACCTGCCTGGCAAGTGTGAGGTCATGAGTTCAATCCCTGGTACCAAAAAAAAAAAAAAAAAAAAAAAAAAAAAAAAAAAAAGGCAAGCAAGAAAAGAAACAACTTACATCAAGGCTCATGTGTGTCTAACTTTTCTATGTGACCTAGAATTTATTTTCTGGGACTCAGATATCATATATAAGCTTCCCAGAGAAATAAAGGTCATTTTCTCATTGTCCACCATGCAGGGTAACTAGTGATAATCCGATGCTGCCTTCTTGTCTAGGTCACCATCAAAACCCCAATTCCCTGGTTCATCTTGAACTCTTTGGAGATGTGAACAGGCAACCTAGGCAACATTTAGCTCAACTAGAGGCTCACTAACAGAGCTTAAAGAGAACGTCAGTGAACAAAATAGGAAATTCCTGAGGGCTCCCCAGTCTGTCTCCGGAGAGAGGAGCAAAGAGGGAGGTACCCTGCAAATCTCCACTCTGTTGGCAGCCTCCTCCATCTCTTCCCTGAGGGCATCAGCTTTGGCACCCGCAGGCTGTAAGGTGCTGGACAGACCTGAAGACTTGGAAGTCTGCTGCCACCTGATGGAAAACAGGAGAAAAAGAGGAGAGACGTGAGACAGGCAGAGCCCTGGGGAGATTCCGGGGACGCTGGGGAAACACCTAGTTACAAATAACAACCAGAGAACGATATGCTCTGACTTGAAAGGAGAGGGGATGAAAAAGTACCAAGTACTTCACCAGGAGAATGGGGATCCCATTTCCACACTATGCCAGGTGAATGAAGGTGAACACACATTCCCCTCCACAGAGAACAAGCATTCTTCAGTGTGCCAACACTTCCCCAACTCTTATCCTAACACGGAGGGCAGACAACAATCACTGTTTGACTACTGCTGTCTTTTTTGTTTTAGTTAATATTGTTTTTCATTGGCAAATTATGACTGTATACATTTATAGGTCACAATGTGATACGCTGATATATATGTATCATGTGAGGTTATTAAATCAAGCTAATTAGCACACCCATCACCTCACATTTTCTTTGATGCTGAGGATCAAATACAGGTCCTTGAGCATACTAGGCAAGTGCTCTACCACTAAGCTATACCTCCTAGCAATTCACTTATCATTTGCAATGAGACCCATGAAATTTAACCAGGCTGATCGTCATTAAAAAATATATCATATATTTCAAAATAACTACCACTGTCTTTAAACAGTCGCTGTCATTTACATTCCCTATGGGCACCTGAGTTTGGAAATTCACTGACTTGGCTGAAGCCAATAATGTAAGCTGAGCAGGAAGATACAGCAATACCATTAAAAACGAATCTGAAAGCCAGAATCTTTACTGATAAACAGACACGCAAAAAAATTTATGCTAACGTTTAAATACCTCATTTATATTTGTTTAAAATGTATCTTTGTGGAGAGAACCTGGTTTCTAAAAAAAAAAAAAGAAGAACAACTCAGGAAACATTAAGGGAGATATACCAATATTCCTGGATGCTAGGCCATCATCAGGAATTACAAGAAGCAAGACACAAAAGAAGTATCCAAGGACACTGAAAGTTAGTAGCTAGATTCAGGCTCAGCAGTGAGTTCCTCCTCTGGTGAGTATGTGAACTCAGTGGCTCACAGGGGCCAGCAAGTAGAAAAAATAAGCCAAGCAGGCCATTAGCTTAAAAACTAGTCCACTGGGTCTCGTCTTTTCTACCTGTAGAAGGAATGTGTGACACAGACCTATTTCTACACTGTAATAATAGCATAATCAGGGTGATACGTGGCAGCTAGGCCTGGCTCTGGTCTTGGGAGGGCAGGAGGGAGGGAAAGGGCTGAGGAAGTGAGTATGGTATGGAGCTGCCCTAAGAGAAACTGATCCTCAGCTGAGGCAGGAGGGCCTCAGATAGGAACATCGGTTATGGGTTTTAACTGACAAGAGAATTTGGAAATTTTTGTGTGAACTCCCCTGAAGAAATGTGACAAGAGAGTAATTTCACCTACACATCATGAAGGTCAGGGCTGTTCAGACCAGATAGGGCAGCTCTGTGGGCTCTGGTTCTCAGTCCATTAGTGTGTAACCTCTGACAGGAAGGCAAAAAGTAGAAAGTCTCTCCTCCTCTTAGGAGTCAACAATCTCATTACTAAGGACTTTCTTTACTCAATTTTATTTTCTCTTTTGTTATCTGCAGGAAAAACAGAACAGTGTAGGGCTGCATGATACAATGAAAACTAAAGAAAGGAAAATGAAAGGTGTCTTTGTTAATGGCAAAAAAGTAGCAATGTAAAAGATTTTCTCTCACTTAAACAATGTAATAATCCGAAAATCACTTTAAAAATGCTTTGGGACATCAAGCTGGCTTGATGTTCCAGAGATAGGCACATATCTTGGGAAACATTCCTGATTCCGAGATAAGAATTTAGGGCAAATCAGAATGGAAATATTCTACTGAAGTGATTTCAAAATCTAAGTGAAAATATGTAAGCAAAAAAGGACTACTAGGAATCTCTGAGTAATTCTTTCTTATAAAGCTTTGCTTCACTCAGTGATATAGTTGATTAATACCTCCCAGGTTAAACTATTTCACTAAAGTATTAAAGCGTTGTGGGATTTTTTTGGCAAATAAAATATGAGCTGCCACAGCTATAATTTATATCTGAGACAATAAATCTATCTCCATGGTGATTATGGGACTGAGTTACAACCACCATCTGTTCATGTTACCTGAAGGAAAAACAACCAACTAATATGTAAATACATATCATAAACACGAACCTGATTTTTGCGGCTTGGTTTTGCAAATAGGTATTTGATTTTTTAAAAAACTGGCATTATATTTAGTATATGTAAATTAAAAGGAAGATATGTTCCCCAAGTTAACTTTTTTTTGCCCTGTTTCCTTCTACATTTTTCTCTAAATTTTGTCCCTTAGTCAGTATCTTGGTACTTTAAAAAACATGAACCTTTCCCCTTCCTACAGGGAACTGTACTTGCAATGTTTAAGAAATCCATTTTGATACAACACACTGATAGTAAGATGCCAAAATAATTTTTGGAAAAAAAATGTAATAAGATATCAAGGAGAATTTGGGAAAAAGATTGTACAAGCAGTAATCAGTTGGAAAAAGTAACACGAATCACTTATTTCAAAGTATGGTGATCTTTTCAATTATCCATTCTACAAATAAATTCAAAGGTCGCAGTGTTCTACAACAGGAATCCTAGCCATTGGCCAAGGAGAGTCTGAGCTTTGACAGTCAAAGAGAAAGAATTTCTTCCCACTAAAGTAGCTCATGTGACACCCTTATTCTCTGGGGACAGAAGCTGTGACTATCTCTTCTTGAGAAATGAAGACAGGACACAGCTTTCAATAGGCTAGATGAGAGAAAAGGGTAAGAAAAATGCATGTGGACTTTTAGGGACTGAAGAAAGAAGGTCAATGTAAGATCAGCTTAGCAGACAAGAAGTCCAGAAGGAGAATTTTTGGAAAGTTGCCTTAGTGAGAGATTTGTGGTTTCACCTGTATATTCTTCTTTGTTCTGTCACCAGGATCCTCCACATTTTGAGTACCTGTATCTGCTCCTGCTGTCCTGCATGGTCCAAAAGGGAGTTGCCATTTTTTGCAGGATCCAGGCAGTGAATAGCCTAGTGAGGGCACCAGATGCAAGCCACACACTTGGCCATCCTTCATCACCTCAGCCAAGTGACAAGCCAAGGAAGTGAGCACACAAGGTACAAATAGAACTCTTCCTTTGCATTGGTAGAACTGGAACAAAAGGAAGGGGCTCCTACTGGAGAGACATGAGACCGAGGGAAATTATTCAGTCACCAGGAAACAAGTACTGTAGATGCAAGGAAAAGACCGATGTGGAGGAAAGTAGAAGTGAGAGGTACTACTAGCCCCAGAGGTACCCAAGACTGCCACGGCTCCACAATTCCACTAGACTTAGGTAACTTCTTAAATTTCATGTGCTGCCCAATATGCTTCACTGGTCTTATTTCCTTCTCTGGTCTTATTTCCACTACTTCGTTTTCTTCCAAAGGAAACAGGTATATTAGTCTGCTCAGACTTTCATAACAAAGTGCCATAGGCTGAATGGCTTAAACAACATAAGTTTATTTTCCTGTAGTTCTGGAGGTTGAAAATTCAAGATCAAGGTTCCAGAAGGTTGGTAACCTATCTATTTCTGACTTGCGAATGACTTCTATTTCACGGTGCTCCCACATCATCTTTCCTCTGAGTGCAGAGAGAAACAGATCTCTCCTCATTACAAGGCTGCCAATTATATCAAACAAGGGCCCCACCCTTATGCCTTATTTAAACTTAATTACTCCCTGTAGATCCTGTCTCTAAATACAGTCACACTGGTGGTTAGGACTTCAACAGATGAATTTTGTGGAGATGAATTTTGTGGAGATGAATTTTGTGGAGATGAATTTTGTGGAGATGAATTTTGCTGAATCACAGTCAGCAAAACCCAGAAAAAAGCAGCTGTTGAACAGAAACAGAACATGTTCTGGACTCAGAGGGTTAAATCTGAGGTACATTTCCAGGGAAAAGTGAGGTCGTTTTAGGAAAGGATAGACCTCCTTCTTCAACCACTGCCTAATCCAAACTGGTGGCAGGAAAGATGATTCTGTCATTCGCATTCATCTCAACTCACGAGCTTTAATTTAGCATAAACTTCTTAAGTTATCTCTGTTCTTCTCATTCATTAATTGTGTGGATTAATTTTGATTGTCAATTTGATTGATTTGGGAGATGTCTAAGAGATTAGTAAAGCACACACATTAGGGCATGACTGAGTGAGTCATGGAGGTTTGACTTTGGGGACCATATCTGGCCTGTTCCTCTCTGGCTCTTCTGTTGCCCGATCTCATGGGTTAAACAGCTTTTTTCCACCATGCTGTTCTGCCGTGATCTTCCTCACCTGAAGCCAGCTCTCCATGGACGGAAGCCTCTGAAGCTACTAGGCAAAATAAACCTCTCCCTTAAAGTTGTGGGTGTCAGACAGTTTGTCCCAGCAATGAAAAACTGACTAATACAATAATCTTTTATTCATCTTCAAAGTAGCAGTTTTCTCTGAGGATCTTAAAGTCTGTTTCACTGGATTTTGAAACAGAAAAACCAGACTGACTTGACTGGTGACAAATATGCACATTCGATTTAGACCACATTAAACACTGAATAAATCAGCTGGATGAATTCAGTACTCATTAGAGTTGCAGCAGATTTTAAAGATCTAGTCATGGAACTATTGATCAAGATGTGCTGATCATAGTAGAAGAATCCTGCCTGTCTTGAAAGGTAGTGTCTCCATGTGAAATACACAGATTTAGCTCTGGACAGTACAGTTTACCAAGGACGTACATGACTAAATCAAATTTTGTAGTTCCAATCAGGATGCTGCAAAGATGAGAACCTAATATGTACAGCTGGCTTCACAGAGAAATAGTATGGGGTAAGGGTGGGGAGGCTAAGAACTTAACTGTTCCAGGAGAGCATTTGGTGATCCTTGCTGTTTAATATTAGTCTGAAATTTGGTCTGAATGTCACCACTGTGTCTCGGGAGACAGTATTCATGTATTTAAGATTACAATGTTCCAGGAAATGGCAAGAAGCTAGAATAAGTTGGTTTCTTCTTCTAGCTTTCAGCAAGGTCCTACAAAACAGATAAACTCAGGCTAGCAGTGGCTAGTCAGAGAGTAAAGCTGCAAGAAAGAGAATATATTTGCTAAGAATGATCATTTTATCCTATAGCCTACTGTCTAAACAGACTGGACAATTCATAGCTTGGAAGCTTGGGTTAGACCTTCTACCAGTCACTACAGCAGAGACCTGAAAGGAAGTCAGCTGAGTTTGTGAGGCAACTGGACTGCCAATAATCCTTCCAAAGTAATTGCTATTTCCAAACTCACAACTTCATAGAGTAGGTTATGAAAAACCCACTATGAGATACAGAACATGGATCAGGTTTATGTGAAGATAATCTAAAAGGAGTTCTTTTAGTCTAAACAACCAAGGCTATAAATAGTCTAATTAGACAGTGATAAGGACAGAAATACAGATGGGGAGGTGTGTAGATTTCCTGATCAGATTCTAGGACATAGGAGATGATAACTTCAAGATATGAAAAAGTTTGATAAGTCATGGATAAAGGGTCCCCAATGGCATTTCCCTGGGGTTTCAGAAACTGTATGCCCCTTGGTGTCGCCATTAAACACAACATTAGACAAGATTTGACCATGGCTATAACCTCTGATTTACAGAATGACTGCAGCAAAGAGTCATGTATGCCATCAGCTTCAAAAGAAGGTTGAGTACAACCTAAGAATCAGAAATGCTCCCCTTATCAATATATCACCCATCCTACCTCCTGGATAACTCTCCTGGTAACTCTTTTACTCATAAGCAAACTCAACAAAAATATGTAAGTGGAAATGATAATAATATGTTTCAATCCTAGCATCCTGCCCTGACCAGAAGCTCCATGCTAGAAATTCAAATTTTCCTTGCAGAAGCAAAGAAAAGACCTCGGATTCATACAAGAGGAAATCACTGCACAAATGTTTAATTAGCATAGCATCTATCTGTTATTTTCATAGCAACAGGACAGTCAACATCGCTTCAATCGGCTTACAACTCCCAAAATATGACCCATGAACTTCTGTGTTGCGGGATGCAATTTTAGGAAGTCCGAAGGCATTGTAGTAACAGCAGATCCATACTCATTCATCCTGCTGTCCATTCCTCCAACTCAACTAAGAAGATGGACTCAGACTTGTTTCAGGATAATTTTAACATTCCTCCTTCTCTTCTTCCTTTTTCATGAAGGGAAGTAAGCCTTTCATAGCCATCAGGAACTAAAACTGAATGAAACTGGTTTTGTTTTCATTTTTGCTTTGTTCACTTTTAAGCTTGTCTAACATTTGTAGCAATGGGCACTGCTTCCCAGTTTATAGTAGTGCTGTGAGATGTCTTCCCTAAAATAAATTTATTTTGAAACAGTAAGCAACTTTTAAAAATGATGTATAGGTACAAATTGCAAAAATCAATCAGGTAGACTGAAGTTTGAGAAACATAGTAATTTAACTAAAGAATTTCCTGTTTCTCTGTTGATATAGTTTTATTTCTATACCCTGAAATAGCCTAATATAGAAGAACTGCCTAATATATCTTATTTTTCCAGATGCAGAATTCCAGTGCAACATGTAGTTAAAGGATAAGATTCCTTTTGTATAGCACTAGGGAAGTAATGTGACATTTTGATATTCAAAACGACCTCTTCATGTCAAACCACAAATGTTGTTATCCCCTAGGCACAGGTGAGGAAATGGATATTGGAGGAGATTAAGTGATTTGATCAAGGTCACAGATCTAGAAAATAGCTGATCTAGTTTTTGGTATCTGACCTTATGAGTCCTGTTGCAAGACTTTATCATGCATCTCTCTGACTAAGTACATTTGGTTTTTTGTTCCCTTATTTCAAGAAAATTAAAATAAGCTGAGGAGATGATTAGGACTGACCTACAAAAGACTTAAGCTAGAATCAAATAGTTCCTTTTACATTAACACTAACAAACGTGTATTCTTTCTACTTGCATGCACGCACACACACCACTATAAGAATAAAGGGTAAATATGCATAGACTTGACATGTGATAGCCATAGCCAATGCCATTTCAGGCCTTAAGAACTCCTCTGCTGCAAGAGGAACTTTCTAGTGGTCTCTGACAGACATGTGCAGAAGAACAGTCCTGTAGGAACTTCAAGACTGTCAAAAAGGGCACAGGTTTATAGACCAGTTACAGAAAGGAGATGTCTATACCATTAGCTTCAGAAAAAGGGGAGTGCATCCTCAGAATTGGAAATGCTCCTTCATTATAGATGACAACACATCTGTCCTACCTCTTGGGTCTTACTTGTTCTTTCCACCTCAGCCAAGCAGCCTTTCTTAAATATACCAACTTATTCCCACTTCAGTGTCTTTGCACATGCTATTTCCTTTGCTATACATTGTCTACACCAGAGCTTTGCATAGGTGCTTGTTCCTGATTGTTTTATCTCACACCAAGTGATAGCTATTCAAAAATTCTCTAATTTTCCTCACTGGGTACTAATGCCTCTTTTTTCTCCATTATTTCCGTCTTAAGTTATCCCGTGTTATTTTCCTCATATGACTATGGCTGCCTAAAATTATCCTGTTTGTTTACTTGGCCAAAGTATACCTTCAAAATTCAACTGCAGCCTTCATGAGAGGAGGAACCCTGCATCTGTAGTCCACTATTACCACCAGTGCTTGGTTAACACTAGGTGTTAAAAAATAAAAAGTGAATGGGAAGACACTCTCCCACACACAAACCCAGCCCACCCCCAAATGTGACCACTGTCCTTTCAATGAAGCAGAAATGAAAACAAGAAACTCTACCTGGTTCGTGAAGAGTCCATGTCCAGCACCAACTTCGCTAAATGTTTCCTCTGCTTTTGAATATTTGGGATTTCCACCTGTGGTTAAAGAGACATGATGTAATCAGACCAAAGCTCAAGGGAAGTCTATTAAGAACTATGCTTCAGAGTATAGTCTCAAGTTGCCTCCATTTACCTATAAAAGCCTCAAGATGATTTTTTTTATAGCTGAGTGATATTCCATCATATAAAAACACCACATCTTTTTTATCCATTCTGCAGTTGATGGGCATTTGGGTTGTTTCCAAGATTTAGCTATTTAAAATTGTGCTGCTAATTGTGCTGTCATTGTTTGATTATTTGATCATACTTTATGCCTAGATCTTGTAACTGGAACTACTTCTAAGGTAACAATATGGAATGTATTAACTAGTGTTGATTTCTTACTGTTGTTTTGTTTTGTTTTGAAATTCTGTATTATTTCTATCCTTTTTCCTGTTTTGATTTTTAAAATAGAAAAAAGAGTAATGACAAAAAAAAAAAAACTATGCTTCAGAACAATTTTTTAAGAGCTATTGACAGTCACTAGCAAGTTTGCCCAAAGTCTTCCAATCTTTACAATCAATGAAATCCCCCTCTTTGCTTCATTGAGGTGCAATGATAAGTAAATGAGAGCTGTATATACTCCAGGGGTAAAATGATGTTTTGGTATGTACACACTGAGAAATTATTACTACAAACAAACTGATGAACATATTTATCACCTCATATGACTACTGTTTTCTTTGTGTATACCTATATGTGTGCATATGTGACAAAAATATTTAAAATCTACCCTCTTAGCAAATTTCAAGTACATACTGCCCTATTGTCAGCTATAGTTACACCACATTGACAATTAGACCTCCAGAATTTACTCATCTTGCACAAGTGAAAACTGCACCCTCTGAGCAATGCTAGAGGAAATTCTTGATTCTTTTCCTGAGCTGCACTCTCCTCTCTTTTCTCTGGACACCTGCCAATCCCATCAGCTCAGAGGATCTGTATAGTCCTGCTCCCCTGGACCTGGCCACATGCCTGCTCTTCTTGCAGTCAGCAAAACGGAGGCTCAAACACATCTCCCTCTACTTCTGCAAAGGCCAAAAGTAGGGAAAATGAAGGAAATCAAGCAATCAGGCCTGACATGCAGGAGTCATGTATCCATTCTGTCAAAAATGAACAGTAGAAAATGGAGGCCCACCAGCCTCAGGAGACCTAAGATGCTATGAAGAATGCTAATAGGACATACATTGTATATTGATAGAAACAAAGTAGGCATATTTGTATATTTACTGAACTAAAATAAGACTTTTCCAGAGTAAATCATGAATAAGCACTGCCATTATGGCTTTTCTCAGCAATGAGTTCTTCCATATTGGTTGTATGTAGATGCTCTTTTTATATTTTTCTTTCTAAAAATGACTTCCTGAACATTCCAGTGTAGGATTTTGGTTCCAGGCCCAGCAAAAGTAGGGCAGGATGTGAGAATTAAAAAGGAAAATTGGCCATAAATTGAACTAAAAGCATCTCAGGCTGTGGTTTTTTTTTTATATAAGGGGAAAATGTGAGGAAAGCCCAGTGTTCTACAAAGTGTTTTCTATTTACTACACTAAGCAGGGATTAGTGACGTAGTGTGGGCAGCAACTTCTGCTAGGAAGAAGCATAGCTATTTACGAGCAGCCTGAGTCCACACAGAGCCCCGAGATAGGACTGGGGCTGCATGCGTACTCACACGATCTCTAAGATACTTTCAGCTCTGCTTCTGGATGAGCCCTGCCCTGAGTTTGCTTCTGGGTTTGGTCAGAGCCTCAGCCTCCCGTATGAGGGGCTCACAAGGATGTTCCTGGCTACGGAATAACCTACCAGGGGATGGAATATGAGAAGCCCGGAGCTGGTCTGTGTCAGTCTATGTCAAAGCATCATACCTAGGAGTTCTCATTGATTGCGTTTCAGCATATAGTAATTGTTTATCTATACTTTTGTCCCAGAAAAGAGTACCAGAGTAGGCAAAATAACAGAAGTGGTCTAGAGAGGGAAACAGACATGGTACAGAGCAATGCTGCCCAGACAGTAGCCTCTAATCACATCAGGCTATGTAATGCTCATGAAATTATCAAAAGTGAATTCCTGAGTCACACTGAACACATTTCAAGTTCCTAGAGCCACACGAGGCTTGGAGCTACCAAACTACATAGACATGGAATGTGTTCCTCACTGCAAAGGGCCCTGGGGAGAGCACTGCTTAGGTTCTGTATGACCAAATGAAGGCAACTGCGAAGGGTCCAGCTTTCAGGTAAATAAAGCTGCCCAAACACTTTCTATCTTCTTTGATGTAATTTCACTTGTTGGAAGCTAGCAAAATTGTCATACAGACATTAAGATAGCTTTTTAATAAAAAAAATTTTCATCTACTGTTCATTAAGATCCAAAAAGAAAAGACCCATATAAACATCAACTATGGGAGGCTTTGCAGAGGTTCGTGGACCCAGGTTCCCCAATTCCTTCTGAGGAGGCACCACTGACTTTACTGAAGAGTCAGGATCAAGCGGGGTGGTAGGGCAGTTAAGACTTGGGTGTGGAAGGAGGTGTGCAACCAGCCAGGTTTGCATCTTTACCCATCAGAATGTCAATAGAGGAGACTTCAGGTGAGAGAAGGATGCCACGTGCAGCTGAGAGGGCCACTGTATTTGGGAATCTTGACAGTGGAGCTGGGCAATAATGATTCCCAAAGAAAACCAATGTCAGGGAATAAAGGAAGAAAATGAGGCTGGGTGCATAATGACAAAGGTGGCTTCTGACCTGCACTCCCTGGTCATTCAGGCCCAGCCTCAGTCTCAAGTCTTACCTCTGCCAGCAGAAACAGGGGCTCAATCACATCTCTTTCTACTTGCAATTCAAAATGTATCAGTTCCTGAGCCAGCTTGTCCTCTGTCTCTCCACAGAGTTTCAGCATCTTCCTGCAATCAAAGTGGGGAAAACACACTGAATATTCCTGAAGACATTCTGCCTGAATTATGCTCTTATCACCTTACTCAATAAACTTTACTCAGTTAATGTTAGGGAGCTGGCCAATGTCCACAGTTGCTGGTGATGGAACTGCTCCAACTGTCTTCATTTCTAAAATTACTAATTCTTCCAAATGGTACTGAGAACTCACCATGTGTCTGGGACAAAGGGGTCCATGTAGAGAAAGAGAGATGTGGAGAAAACAGACTCACACATGCCAAGACCACAGACATAAAAAGCCAGGTGTTTCTCTCCCCTGGGAGCCTTGGAGAAATTAGCTGAGATTGTGCCATTAATACACCAACATCTTCAAACACATACCAAAAATTCAATTTTGATAGGCCCTAATAGAAAAAAATACCCTCTTACTTCTAAGCCATGAAAACCTAGTTAGTCTAGCTGGGGCTACTTAGTTTCTTAGCGGGCAAGTAATTCTCCAATTAAAAAAGCAGCAAAAACTATTCCAAAAGTGGATCAATGATAAGCAAATACCAAAAGACCTGAATGAGCAGAGGGTTTTACCATATTCCCAGGTAGGAGGGCAGACTATTTCAAAGATGTTACTTACTTTTCAAATGGCTTTCTTCTTTTACAATGTATCATATTAACTAAAAATCATGTAAAAAGTTTTTTCAAATCAACAAATATATAAGCCAAGGTCACAGTTATTCTAAAGTGAGTACATTCCTTTACTGTACCTACTTCAATGTGTTTATCTACAGTATATAATACTGCTGCTTTGCTTAGTTAAAAAAGTGTTCACAAACTGTTTTACACTCAACAAATCCTTATACTAGTTGCTTTTGAAATGCACTATTATTTGGGGGCTTATCCAAGTTGATACATGCAGAAGTAATCATTCTACTCTATGAAATTTCACTCTGTGAGTACATATATATGATTGTATATGCCTCCATTTATTAAATTTATTAAGCTTTCCTACAATTAAGAGTTTTAAGCAATTTCATGCAGTGCCATAGTATAGATGCATGTGCCTTCTCTTCTTGCTTATATGAGAATTTCACATAAATACATGAGAGTTTTCTTCGCACCATGCTTCTGACAGTCCTTTGTACTGGTAGGTGTCTTAATTTCTGCCAAACTGGTTGAAGCAAAGTAGTCTTTCATTCTGACTTTTAACTTCTTTTCCTTGACTACTAGTGAGATTGGATATCTTTTTATGTGTTTCGGGCCACCCAAGAGCTTTTTTTTCACAAATGCCTACTACTATTCCTTGGCTAATTTGAATTGGGATCTATTTATTTCAGTTCATTTACAGTAAATTAGTTATATATTTTTCTCATAGTTAGGTGCATGTGGAATGAAGTCTAACTTCATTTCATACTTGCTGCAAATATCAACTCCTAAGTTGTAACCTTTTAATGATGTCTTTTATCTGATTTCCTGGCATGTACCTCCATATTTTAATGTCTTTTTTTCCTGCTATACTAGGGATTGAAGCCAAGGCCTTCACACTGACCTATATTCCCAGCCCAGCACCCCACCCCATCCCGCTTTTTTATACGTTTTTATTTTGAAACAAGGTCTCACTAAGTGGCCCAGGCTAGACTCAAATTTGCGATCCTCCTGCTTCTACCTCTCAGGGTACTGGCATTATAGGTGTTAATGCTACTTCTTAATTTAAAACTTTAAATATTAGGTGTTGATCCTAAACCATAGAAAGTGAGAATTTAGTTACGCTTATATTTCCCTTCCTTTCATTTGTATTTATAAGTAGATTTCCAACGTTTGTATTGTTTTATATATTTATATTACAGGTTTGAACATTCCTAATCACCAAATCCAAATTTTTGAAAGTTTGGGTTATGTAGCATTTTAGATTTTTCAGATTAGGGATTTTAACTGGTAAAGTTTATACAAATATTTCAAAACCAGGCAAATATTTAAAATGTGAAAACTGGTTTCAAGCATAGCAGAGAAAGGACAGTGAATTGGATTTGGAATTAAGTTGCTACTATATTGTGATTATTTATCTTCCCTGAACATTTATTTATTCTTGCTGGAGTTAATAATCACCTTGTTTCAGTCTGCTTGTTTCATTCGCTTCCTATGTACTTGACTGAACCCAAAATACTCTGTCACTTTTCTAATTTGTCTCCTAAGATACTAAAGCAAACTTGATGTGAATGAATTTCATCTTGAATTAGTCTCTCCCAGGAATGTATTAGGAAGAGGATGAAGTGTTCTTTTTATCTGTGGGGCACATTTGTCTCCCTGGAATCATGTTTTGCATTTCCTGGGATCCTTTCTCTCTGTCCTATGTTAGAATTTTGTCATCCTGTGCCTGCGTCTTTCTTGGTGATTCCTTCATTAAGAAGCACATTGTGCCTTACTTTCCTGAGAAGAGGAGAGTCAAGTCTTTGGTTGACATTTGTCACAACGTTCTCCTCCATGCTCCCAATGACTGACTCTTGGGCAGGATACTGGATTCTACACTGAATATCTTTTCCCTGAGAATTTTGAAGGCACTGTTCAACAACCTAGCTTCCTCTTATTGTTACTTCTGGTTAAGTCTGCAAGCATTCATAATTCTGATCCTTTGTAATGTAAAAATCTTTTTCTAGAAGGTTGTAGAATTTTTTGTCACCAGTATTCATGTGAGTATACCACAATGCAAGTTTAATTTTTCCATATATTCAGAGTTTACTGGGTCCTTTTTGTACAGAAACTCATGTTTTTCAAGTTTGGAAAGTGCTTTTACATCATTTTTTGCAATCATAGTTTTATTTTTTTTCTCTCTTTTTCTAAGAACTCCTGTTTTCAGGCATAGGACTTCCTGAATTGGTGCTCTACTTTTCTAAGATTTTTTTATTTGTCATATCTTTGACTTCATGCTTCATTTTCTGGATAATTTCCTCTCATTTATTCCAAACCTCCTACTGAGAATCTTGTATCCATTTTCATATTTTTTTTTTCATTTCTATGAACCTGCTTTGGATCTGAATGTTTTTTCCTATACCATTTGGTGCTAATATCCTGCAATTTATGTCACAGATGTACTATCTTCCCTTACTGTTTGAAAACCTAAGTGACAATTTCCCCCAAATTGTACCCCCACACACACACCCCTATTGGTTTCTGTGATTTAGGTCAGAAATTTCCTTTAGTGAACTAGTGAACTTTTCAGCCCATCCATATGTAAGGGTGGAGACTAACAAGCTCAGAGAACCGGAGTGAAGCTTGTCAGCTGTGAATTTGGCTATAGGATGATTTGGCTGGGCCATTCATCAGCACACTGTCCTCATCTGATGTCTCTTGGAACTTTCTGGAGCTTCCTTCTGCACTGCTCAGATTTCCTAGAGAAGAAAGACCCTTCTAAATTCTAGCCTAGGAGATAAAAGCCTGGGTCCCGAAGCCTTTGCATCTGGTGTCATCACCATCTTTTGATTCTCCTCTTCACTGACTGGTGTCTCTCTTGTTCTCTGCCTTCCATTCTGGAGATGCTTCCTTTCACTGATTCTAGAGAGTAAAGCTCCAGACCCCTGCTGGGATAAGAGTGGGGAAAATGTCTCTTGGAGGTGTGGCTGGCCAACATTTCAGTGATCCAAGTGGTACTTGGAAAGCTTTCAGTTCACATTCTTTATTCTGATCACTCACTCCACTCCAAGGACTCACCATTCCCAAAGTTTCTGGTGCCACCAATTCCTGGGCACTGCCAGCATTTCACAGTGCACATCATGTTGGCTCTCTGCACATCCCACTTCTGGATTGGGCACTGGATGTCTGGGACTTACCAAATCAATTCCCAGTTATTCTTCCAGTTTACAGTTCACAAAGTTTTACTGCTGTTGTCTTTTATCCTTTAAGTTTCTGCTGCCATTGTGGGTCTAAGTCTTTTAAAACAAAAAGAACTCCCTTTGTATTGTAGTTTTGGGGGACTCTGGCAGGGAGCAAAATCAGATGTACGTTCAGTCTGTCATCTTCACTTCCAACCTTGCTGTATCACAGTGTTTCAGGGATGGCTCTTGAGAACACTAGGCAACAGGATTTCGTGCTTATCTACCAAGGATGCTCCATATTTTAAACAGCTGAGTTTATTCCTTCTCCATCTGTGATGACTAAAGATACATGAGCAGTATTGCCATCATCTTCATGCTGTTTTCTATTTATCATGCTTTCTTTTTTTTTCTTTTTCTCTTTCTGATCCTTTGTTTTTGTTTTTTTGTTTGTTTTTTTTAGTCCTTTTATATTTATTTCCCTTTTAGTCTGGAATTACACATTCTAATCCTATTTTTCTTGTGGATACTCTTACTTTCCTAACATGTACACCTGACTGTAAATTTAAACATGATACACCTTTATCTTCCTTTCAAACAATACAAAAGCTTTGAAATACTGGTTTCTCCTTTAATATTTCATGTTAGTATCATCTAAACCTCCAAATGAATCATTTATATTGTTGGGTTTTAGTTCAATCCTTACTTATAATTATTTTATATTGAAGGGTAGCAGAATATGCCACCCTAAAATATGCCACTTTGGCATAAGGATTATTTGGAACTGAAGGCAAGTGAGAATTAGAAAACAAACAAACAAACAAAAAAAAAACAGTAGTTCTCTGCACTTTCCTTGTTTGCCTAAATGCAAGAAATATATTTACAAAGATGTTCACTTCTTTTAATAGAATGAACATAAATAAATCACTGGTGATAACTCCAGACCCTTGCTAGCCCCAAGATGGAACAAAAGGAACCCATATAACCAACTTTATTAACTAACCTTTATTGTTCATTAATGCCCCATATATTTACCTTACCATATATGCTAATGGACTCCTTCCTTTTGTCTTAGTACTTCTCCAAAAATGGTTGTTCTTTTGTCAAGATGCTACATAAGAGCACATTTTAATCACCCCTTTGTAACTCATTTCCATATGTATGATTATACCATTTTTTTTTTTTAAAGACAGGGTCTGCTATGTAGCTCAGATTAGCCTTGAACTCACTATGTAGTACAGGCTGGCCTCAAACAGCAATCCTCCTGCCTCAGCCTCCTGAGTGCTGGAACTACACTTGTTAATAAAACATGTATGCACTTATTTCAGTAAGCTGTCTAGTATCAATCTGATTTGCAGAATCCTGGCCACAAAACCTAGCATGGCTAGAGGAGAGACAAAGAAGTTCTTTTCTTCCCTAATATACATTCGGGAGCTTTTCACTAAATTTTACCTTGCTGCTTGCATTTCTCAACTTTCCTGTGGACATAACCTCTTTCATACTGTCTTAACTAGTTCTTCTGAAAGAACATGCAAGCAGTAATTTCTATGAGTAGTCTACCATGCAAGCAAACTTTAGTTACCAGGAGTAAATTTTTGCCTGAACAACCTTTATTTTCCCCTTATTCCACATAATGATTTAGTCTCTCATAAAATTCTAGGTTTCTTCTGTTTTTACTCAATTCTTGAAGATAATTCTGCTTTAATCTTCGGGTATTTAATTTACCTGCTGAAGTTTATCAGTTTAACTGCTCTTTTATTTACAGGTAATTATCTTTTTTCTTGGGTTGATTTTAAATTTTTTTCTTTTTTTTTTTCAGTCCACAGTTTCACTACTATATGCTCAGGGATGGATTTCTTTTTGTTGATCTCAAGCAGGACTTTTTGTGCTGTCTAATTTTAAACAGCTTTAATTCCAATCTAGAAAAGAAAAATCCAACCACACACTTCCCTTCTCCCTATTTTTTTTTCAGGATCTCCTATGAGACAGAATTTTGTGCTTTTGCATTCTGTCTCCATGCCTTTCAATTTAATAATGTCTACAGCCTTATCTCTTGTCCTTCACTGTGTTCTTTTCAGCCGGCAACTTCGGATCTGTTTACAAGTTCACCAATTCTTTATTTTGTATAATCTCCAGTTCATTTGATCAAGTTTTTAAATTATCAGCTTAATTTCAATTTTAAGAAGTTCTTTTTTTTTTTTTTCTTTTTTGCGGCACTGGGGATTGAACTCATGACCTCACACTTGCCAGGCAGGCGCTTAGGCCACTGAGCTAAATTCCCAGTTCAATTTTAAGAAGTTCTACCTGGCTGTGGTGTGCATGCTTGTAATCGTAGTAGTCTGTGAGGCTGAGGGAGGACAATCACAAGTCCAAGCCCAGCCTGGGCAATTTAATGACATAGCAAAACAGTATCTCAAAACAGACAGTATTAAAAGTGCTTAGCAATACAGCTCAATACGAAGGCCCTGGGTTTAATCTCCAGTACTGGGGAAGAGGAGAGTTCTATTAGGTATTTATTCAGTTCTGCCCATTCTCTTTTCATGCTGTCGATTCTTTTGTCAAGGATCATTCTTACTTTTAGTCCACTGCAAAGTTTCACTTTAAATAATCATTGCACATTTCCTTTAACAATGTTTACTTCTTAGAATACTGAGTCTTCTGATTGTAGGAAAATATGCTGATGCTGCCTCAGGAAGATTCTATTTTTAGTGTGTTTTATTGTGAGCTCAAAATCAGCAAGGCTTGTTTTGGGAATTCCATGAGTTCTGACACATGACACTGAGAGGTTACATATTTACTTCTACTGAAGCCTTAGGGATTTTAATTGTCCCTCACCAGTTCTGTGTTAATTTTTCCACTGAGACTTGTCTTTCTGCATGGATAATAACTGGAGCTGAAGGTTTTGATTTCTTAATGGAAACATTTTTCTCCTTCCCTACCCGAGTCCCCATGCATAATTCACATGTGTGACATACTCCCTGAGGAGTTACAGGCCCCTTTTTATGGAAGGGGACTTTCCTAGATTGAGCACAAACTCTCACATGGTATCACCTTACCCAAGAAGAGTGTCATCACCCAGGATAGCTGACCCTTCCATCAAACACTGAGCCAATGTTGTCAAAGGCAACTTTTTCTGAAAAAGAAAGAAATAGCAAACGAAAATTACTTTCAATAGTCACCACTCAGTCTAACATAGCAAAAGTCATATACCTGCCTAGGTATGATATTAGCTAACTGATTTTAAATATGTTTAAAACTAAAAGACTCAGTACATAACGATGCAATAGACTTAGAGATATCAAAATTGAGAAAATTAAAACAGAATTAGATTTAATAATTAGGAAAAGTTAGCCTAGGTTTACATACTACATTTTAAAGTGAAATAGTTGCCAAAAAAAAAAAAGAATTTCCAAATTAAATTAACAAAGATTTGAGCGATGTGCTAGTTTCCAAAAATCAATCTTCTCCTAGAAGAATTTATTAGTTCCATTTTGTAAACAAGGTAGCTTATAATCCAGAGAGAAAAGTGTTCACACAGGATTACAATACAAAGAAAGTATCCAAACAGAGGTACATTCAAAGGAAATACACAAAAGGGCTATAAGCATATGAAAACATACTTTTCACTAGTCATTAGAAAATCCAAATTAAGGCTACAATGAAATACCACGTGGATGGCTATAATACTAATATTTTTTTAAAAAGAACGTAAATATTGGTAAGCATGTGCAGAAATGCATTGCTAGAGGAAATTTAAAATGGTGCTGCACTGGAAAAGTTCAATAGTAACTCGGTATGTTAAACAGAATTACCATATGGCACAGGAATTCCATTCTTAGGTACATAGCCAAAATAAGTGAGAACAGATATTCTAACAAAAATGCACATAAATGTGAAGAGTAAAACCCAAAAGGTGGAAACAATTTGAACATCTATTAATGGATGAATAAATAAAAAATGTGATCTGTGCATATAATGGAATATCATTCAGCTTTGAAAGGAAATAAAAGTCCTGACATGTACTACAACATGTATGAACCTCAAAAACATTATGCTAAGTGAAACAGTCCAGATACAAAAGGACACAATGTGTCAATCCATTTGTATGAAACATCCAGAATAAGCAAATCTATAAAGACATAAAAGGAGGTTAGAAGTTACCAGATACTGCAAGGGAAGGAGAGTTGAGGAAACACTCTTTAATGGTACAGGGATTCTTTTTGGAGGTGATGAAAATGTTCTGGAACTAGATAGCAATGATAGTTGCACAATATTATAAGTGTACCAAATGTTAAGATTATTGTGAACTTCAAAATGAAAACTTTTGTTAGAGCCAAGCTCTATGGTTATAGTTATGGTTTGAACCTGATATGTCTCACCAAAAGTCTCATCATGTTGAAGGCTTGGTGGCTGATGGGCTTTGAGAAAGTAATTGCATGAGGGCCCTAACTTTATCTGTAGCATTGCTGGGAGATGATGGAAGGGAGTGGATCATGGGAACATGACCTTGGGGACTGTATATCTTGTCCCCAACCTCTTCCTCCCTGGCTCATTTGCTCTCTGCTTCCTACCTGCCGTGAGGTGAGCAGCTTTTCTTTCCTAACCACTTCCACCAAGGTATTTTTGCCTCACCACAAGCTTAAAGCAATGGAGCCAGCTGAGTATGCTCGAACTGAATCAAAATACAACTTTCCTTCTTTAAATTATTACTCTCAAGTATTTTGTCACAGTCATGAATAACACACTGTTAGAAAGTATAGTGTGATCTGTCCCTTCCTCACTAAGGGTCAAAAGCCCTCTCCTGATGGAGCCAAGACCAAATAGCACTCAGACAGCAGAAAAAAAAGCAAGGTAGGAACAGCTAGCATAACCTCAGGTTTCACAGTCTTTCTAGCCATAAAGACAGTTCTTTACATGGAAAGTGACTGACTTATACCCAGCCCAGAAGTAGTACTATCAACTAGAGAGTTCTCTCTATAATGCATTTACAGATACAATACTTATAGAGGGCAGGCACTCCCTACAGGAGAGGCAACGCACCAGCAGCAAACAAAACAAGACACTGCTCTTGTTACAGGCAGCTGAGTTAGACAGAAATACTATAGGAAGTCAGATAGGGCTGGGCCCTGGAAGAAACCAGTGCAGAAGACCAGATACCGTGTAACTGTGGGGAAGACAGATATCTCCTGCTGTGGGCCAGACCTCAAGATAAAAGATCAAATAAATGCACCCACATCCTAACGATAAAACATCAGGGACTGATATTCTAAATAGGTTTCTATCACCCTGAGACAAAAGGAGTCACTAACCTAACCCCCTACAAGCAAAGAGCCCCTGCTCTATATTCATGCCCTCTTGCTGCATGACTCACTTCCCCATTTGTCCCCAATTTAATTAATTTTACCTGAGTAATTATACTCATAATCTTACTGGTTGGCTATAGTTCTGTCCCACCTCATGCCCACCTTGCAAGTTCCCATTTTTCCCCACCTTGGACCTGCCTCACCTTGTGGTTTTGCTCTATAAAATTCTTAGAAAAGGCAGGGTCCTTGGCAACTCACTGAGGACCCCTGCTGTCGCTCTCAGACAGAAGCTTTCTTTCTCTCAATAAATACATTCTGCTCTTAACCTCCACTGTTCCTAAAATTCATTCTTCAATTTTAGAGAACACGAACTCATATTGGACATCTAGCAGGTTGGGAGTTTCTTTCCCCTGTATCATTTACAAATCCAGTATGTATAGAGGGCAGGCACTCCATTCAGGAGAAGCACCACGCCAGCAGCAAACAAAACTAGACACGGCTGTCATGGAATTTAACTTCCACTGGGAAGAGAGATAATAAACACCATTAGATCTTGCCTTATGTGTGCTTTCATTTAGCTATGCATCAGTATCCTTTTAATAATCTTTATAACAAACTGGTAAACACATAGTGTGTTTTCTGAGTTTTGGGAGCCACTGGTCACAAATGCCAGAGACCAGGATTTGCAATCGGCAACTGATATGGGGGATAGTTTCGTGGGATGGCGCCCTTAATTCGTGGGATCGGAAGCCAGGAATAACACCAGGTGAACAGCATCAGAACTGAATTACAGTGTAGGACACCTAATGGGTTTGGAGAACTGAACTATGTGTGTGTGTGTGTGCATATGTGCGTGTGTGTGTGTGTGCATGTGTGCATGTGTGTAGGTGGGGAATCATATTTCTGGCCACAGGAATGTTGCATGTGAGTGCAGACAGTATGTTTTTCACAAAAGCAGGCTTAATATACCATTGTGGGCTCACACAAAGGGCATAGGTTAAATCACTGTTTCTCAACTAGCAGTGATTTTGTCTTTCTGGGGACACCTGGTAGTATCTGGAGACATTTTTGGTTTTCTCCATGTGGGGGAATACTACTGACATCTAGTGACGCCTACGATTCTGCTATACATTCCACAATGGACAGGACTGCCTCCACATCAGGAAACTGGCAAGCTCAAAATTCAGCAGTGTTGAGGCTAACAAACCTGTTTAGTTTGCAAGTTTCTAAAACTTGCAGAAAGTGAGGATGCTCCAACCTCAATTTCAGATCATATAGTCATTCTGGTCAGCTCTCATAGCAAGGCCATTTTTGTTTGTGGCAAACATTCACAGTCCCATGACATACCTTCAGGGAAAGACTTCGGATTTCCTGAATCCTCCTTCACACACTGACTAAGCAGAAAGGGAGGATTCTGCCTAGCACAGCATAAAGAGGACTTCTGCTAGGCCAGGACTACATATTCATTGGAAAAATACATCTACCAGTAGGTGACCAGTTTATCCAAAAACGGAAAATCAGACTAGTCTGTGAGTTGAGCAGATAACTGACTATGAGTGACAAATGAGGTAAACATCAGTGTCAAACGAAGAAAGACAGCCAGAGATGAACCAAAGGCTTGGAGGGAGGGAGGTGAAGGTCAGCTGGTATCATTTCTGCATAACCCAGAGCTGAAGACATAGCTCAAAGTAACATGACTGGAGGTGGCTGGGTCAGTAGGCAGCAGCATTTTCTCATCGTCTCATCACTTAACACACCGATGATGATGCTGAACTGTTCTCAAGTGGCAAAAAGGGTAGCAGTAAGTGACGAAGTGCCATGAAATAAGAAAATTATTCCTGTTTCAATGTTTTTTTTTAATTCTCAAGACTTTAACAAGAAAAAGAGAATAAGATTTCTCCATTTCACCTGCTCTATCATACCTATTTATCTATATCAATTTAATTTTTAAGTTGGGTCTTACCTTTCTTCACACATAGAAATACTTTTCATGTTGTTTCCTGTCATTAACTATTGTGCTACCTTGTTTTCTACTTTTGTTTGTGGTGCTATGAGCCTCCTTTCATGCCAGCTAGGTGCTATACCAGTGAGCTACATCTCAAGCCCTCTTTTCTCTCTTAAACAGCTACACAAATGACTAAATGGGATGGCCATGTATTTACTCAGGTCCTGTACCAATGCTGTAAACGTCCCTCTATGTGGGAAACTGAGATGAATTTGAGAGGCTTGGATTCTAAGTGCAGGAAAACGAGGGTTAAACGAGTAAAACTAAGTAAAACATAATGAGTTTGTATTTATGACAATGCTTTAAGAATCAAAAAATTGAAAGAAAGCTGACACATGGCAAATGGAAGTAGTAGATTAAAGTGGTGGACCCTTGTGTCAAAAAGGAATAGGGAAACCTGTAACCAAAGGCAGTAGATAAGACGTTAATGGACTATAACCTCAGACTACAAATTATTTCTATTTCTAAATTCTCTGGATGAAATGTAAATTGAGGGCACATCACCTCCTGACTGTCTATCAGTAAGGTATAATTTGTTCTCACGATCACCCTTGGCTCAGACTCAATGCATGTATAAGAACATGCCATCTTCAAAGGAATTAACTGCCTAATGAACTACAAAAGCTTCCACAATTTATTTCCCTCTGCTCCCCAAGATCCATGCTGAGAGCTGTTCCAATCCTTGGTGAATATCAGTGAATATCTTAGCAAACTCCATGCTGACCAGTAATATTTCAGAGTGAAAAAAAAGTTTTTAAAATAAAATTTTCCCTGGCTCTAGAGTTCAGACATAACTTTAAGAAAGAGACAGAATGTCCCAGGGCTTAAATGCATAAATTTGACACCCCTGAGATGATTGTTCTCTCTAAAATTATCTTGGGCATAAGCTACACCATTTGTAGGATGACTCAGAGACAAGTCTCATTCTAATATTCACTGGTTCCCCAAACATTTTCGCTTTCTCTCATCTGATATCCCTGAAAACTGCTTTCTACTATTCCCTAATTCTAAACCCAGTGAGCTCTTTTCTGATTTAATCCCCAAAAGACACAGCTCAGCCTTGTGGTTCAGAGCTAAATAGTTCTAAATGGTCGCCTGGGCCTGACAGTGGGGGCATTTTTAACAGTACAAGTCAGATCTCTGCAATATTTGTATAAGTTAAGTACCGTGCTAGGCATTTACACCGATTATTCACTGAACTCTCAAATAACCTTACTAGGTAGGAAATCTTTATTGCTATTACCATTTCCCAAATGGTAATAATTAAGGCTTATGAAGCAATGCACTTTACCAAGATCAGGCAAAATTAGGAAGCAGTAGGATGCACCTACAACCTTGAGTAGTCAGATTTCAGAGATAAGCTCAGAGCTGTCATGCTAAATTTCCTGCCACAGAACAGAAAGGGTTCAAATCAGTTTGCTAGTGTGTTAGGCAGGTTCTGTGCCTAAAATACCACAGACCATCCGTCCATTCAGGACACAGATCTATTTTTAACACTGCCTACCATGTGGCAGGCCCTTTTTAAGAACTGAAAATATAGCTGACAGAGAGACAAGATCTCTGCTCTTATGGAGCTTATACACTGGCAGCAAAAATCAATGATCCCAGTGATTTCAGGTATTCATACATGTCATGAACAATAAAACAGGATGACGGAATTAGATCATTTGGGAAAGCCTCCCTGAGCAGGTGACATTGAAGAACTGAGTAAGAGGCTGCTATTAACCAGCATTCCAGATAGTGGGCCAGAGCAAGCTCAAAGGCTCCAAGAGGGATACAGGATGGCCTGTGGTTCAGAACAGGTCAGCACAGCTAGAGAAGGATGACAAACAGGGAGGGAGCAAGAGCTGAGCTCAGAGATGCAGGTAGAAAACGTATCTCCAGGGTCTGAGGGCCAAGGTAAGGAGTTCAGATTTTTATTCTACAATGGGAATCCTTTAGTGGAATTTCAGGAGTGAGAAATCATCAGATTACCATTTTAAACACTCACTCGGGCTGTTGTAGAGGATGGAAAATGAAGGAAGAGGAGAGAGTTGGAGGGAAAACAAAATAGGAACCACTGTACAAGGCTAGCTGCTTGAATGAGGGCGCTACACATTAAAGCAAAAATGGAATTTCTTTGGAAGATGAGCCAGCAGAAAGCATAGCTATGGGGTATAGAAAGGAAAAAATAAAAGAGAATGTCTAGGGGGCTTGGGTGTGACTCATCAGTAAAGTACTATCTGCCCCCTCCACACACACACACACAAAGATATCTTGGATGTAGATTTGAGCAAGGGGGTAGATCTTTGCTAGCCTTTCCAGGTAGAGCCTGAAATGCTGCTGTTTCTGGGGTTCTTGATTCAAAGGCCATTCATCTTTTCAACTTGTATTTTCCCCCCAGGGAATCTCAACTGTATGGATTCAACAGTCACTCGAACCAGAATCATGAACTTCCTTCTCCTTCCTTGTACCTTAACATCCATTCATTTATCAGTATGAGTACTCTTCCCCCAGTTTCTACCAGGTGTGCTGATCTCTTTCACTCTTCACTGTTCCTGCTGCTCCCACACAGATGGTTCTTATGACTATCTAACTGACCCTCACTTTTATCATGGCCTCCACCCCATTAATCTATCATTCACACAATCATGAATAAATCTGACCATGTTGCTCTCTAATAAAACCTTAGTTCAAGAAGTGCAAGCCTGAAATCTCAGCTACTCAGGAGGCTGAGGCTCAAGTATGAATCCAGCCTGGGCAACTTGGTGAGATCTTGTCTCAAAATTTTAAAAGGGACTGGAGATACAGCTCAGTATAGAGCTGGCCTAGAATGTGTGAGGCCTTGGGTTCAATGTCCAGTACTGTGAAGCAAAACAACCAAACAGATAAAATG
>RJWT010006174.1:0-22918 GCA_004365215.1 Cuniculus paca
AGCATTCTCTGTTGACACATAATTTCCAGTACTTTAGAAATGTCAAGACATTGATTTCAGACCTTAATATTTACTATTACAGACTTAGCTGTTATTTTTACTGTTCTCCTGAGAGAAATGTTTTCTCCCTCTGTTTTAAAGGTTTTCTTTTAAATCTTTGGTTTTTAGCAGAGCCTAAATATGTTATCTTTTATAGATATACTTTAGAGGTTTGCAGAGATTTTTAATCTCTGAATTGATTTCTTTAACCAATTTTTGGAAAGCTTTATTCTCTTGTGTCTTCAGTTTTTGCTTCTATTAATTCTCTTGACTGAAACATACACTGCATCATTTGGCTCTATCCAACACATTTTTTAAATTCTATTTTGTTTGCTATTGTGGTTTATATAATTTGTGTAGATTGCAATGTGTATATTTCTACATTAAAATTTCTTAAAGTTTAATAAGTTTCCTGTTGAAGTCACTTATTCTGCAAACCACCCTGTCATTATTTCAGACACTGAGTTTATAGTTTGGGATAATGCTTTCTAGAGTCATTTCATTCTGAGTGTCTACCTTTTTCTCTCATTTCACTTTTTTCCTGGAGTTGTTTTAAATACTCATTATAACTAATTTTAAAGATCTTGATACTAGTTCTAATATCTATTTCTGAGCATCTGCTTCTACTAGGTATCTATTTTCTCTCCATGGTCATGTTTTTCTCCTTTTCTTGTATATTTTAAAATTTTCATTCAAACTCAGAACTCTTTATGAAACAAGTGTAATAAAGTTTATATAATTTATTCCCATCAATAAGAGTCTTTGGTTTTTTGATCCAATCAGGAATTAAATTAAACTGAGTACACTTATCATTTGGGTTACTCCTTGTCTGGTTTCAGAATTTCAAGCAGAAGATCATGCACTTTGAGTGTGTGTGTATGTGTATGTGTATGTGTGTGTGTATGTGTGTCTTATGTGTATGTGTTCAAAATAAAAAATTTAGTAGGACTCTTCTGCATCCCCAAAACTATGAATTGATCTGTTTTTCTGCAGTTTTGGCTTCTGCTCTTAAGTTTCACTCTGAGTCACTTTCAAATACAGCAACCATCTGATGATGATATAGTTGAGTATTTGAACCAATCCCTTCCCTCTCTCTTTCTCTCTCTCTCTTTTTTTTTTTTTTTTTGATATTTTTCCTGATACCATGGTGTCTTGGTTACTTTTTTCTTGTTGCTGGGACAAAACACCTGATACCCAAAGTGAAGCAAGGAAAGGTTTATTTAGCTTACAGTTTCTGGAGATTTCAGTCCACAATCAGTTGGCTCCAAGGCAGGGTGGCATGGCACTGGGGCAACACTTCAAGGCAGCAGCCAGAGCAAAAGAGAGCAGTGCAAGCCTCTTCTCTACCCTTTAATTGTACACAGACCACCACCATCCCCTAAACCTTCAGGGTGGGTGTTACACTCACAAAATGTCCTTGTCCTCCTTTGCACAGGATGAGGATATTTACAAAGTAAGAACCCTGGCTCCCTGCTGAGTCTCTCAGTTAAACTTCTAAACTACTCAAGTCGACACAATGTATCAATCATAACACATGGGAAATTTCATTTCACTTTTAAGAAACATTTGAAGCTCCAGGAAAGCACTCTGATTGTGCACAAGTTTCAGAATTTATTAAGCTGGACACAATCTCCCAAAGTTTTTGTGACTCTTCCTTTGTACATTTCTTTTTCTCATTTTACACAAATCCTGATCATCAATCCATATCAAGCATTAACAAAATTAACCAGGTAAGAATAGGACAGAGACCCATGTTTGCATGAAACAAGCTCTTCCTACTTAGGCTTAGCTCATTTAATCTTTATCTCCCAATTTGCCTTTAAACATACACACACACACACACACACACACACACACAGAGCACAGGATTTGTTGGTTTTATTCCAAAATATAATAGGAATGAATATTGTCAGTTCCATTCTATCTTATTCTGTTTGAATGTTCCCATGTAGCTTATATTATTTCACTGTGGTTTATTTTGCTAAGTAAAATGTATATATTTGTAATTCATATTGTGCATCTTTAATTATTTTTTGATATCCAAGTTCCCTGCTGTAGTGGAAATAGTTTAAAGAGAGATACTTTGTTTTATTCATGGTTTTTCCTCTGAATTTATAAGAGTCTATTTAATGAAAGAATGACTAAATGACATGCACCAATTAAGAATGATAAAGTATCACAAGGTTGTGAATTCAATCCTTGGTACCAAAAAATGAAAAAAAATAATACAGTACTTCCAATAATCTGAAAATTTACTTAGATTAATTTTATCGTGGATATTCTTACAGAATTATATGGATTCACTTTTCACAAGATAATGTGTGCACATATTAAGGATATGCTTAGATGAACCTTTAACTGTAAGGATACTTTTAAAACAAAAATAAATATACTCTTAATAGACACAAGAGGCACTTACTTTTCTTTTGTTATTTGTAGATTGTAAAGGACCTCCCCCAAGACAAAATATAGAAATTCTGTCAGGTTCCTGGCCTAACAATGCATATCCAGAAGGCACTCAGGCAGTATACAAATGCCGCCCTGGATACAGAACTCTTGGAATTATCACAAGGGCATGCAGAAATGGAGAATGGGTGCCTCTTAATCCAAACAGGATATGTCGGAGTAAGTACTGCACATGTTTGTGAAAATTACGAAACTTTTACCCAAATTTTTTTTTCTTACAATCTGTGTGCCTTTAGTGTTTCTTTTTATTCCCTTCCACAACTTTTTAAAATTAAGTTTATTGGTACAATTCAGATATACATGATGATCATATTCATTGTAAGGAGTTTGTACTGATATGTGATGCATCTTGATTCCTCTTTTTCTCCCAATCCCCTTCCCCTCCATTCAACTCCTCTTCCCCTTGTGATTTACAAAGCTTTGTTTTCATTTTATCCTTTGTTTATCAATTTTTTCATTTTCCTTTCCTTCATTTTCCCCTTCCCCTCCTTAGTTCCTCTTTCCTTTTGAACAATTTCACAATATCTACAGTACATTTTGGTCCTTATTTACTCTTTCAGTTTCTCACATCAGGGAGGCAATGTGACATTTACACATGTGTCAAATTTATTTCACTTAAGAGTATGGTCTGAAGTTGCATCCATTTACCTGGGAATGTCTCAAGTTTATCCTTCTTTATGGCTGAGTAGAATTCTGTTGTATGAAAAAAAAATATCTTTTTTATCCATTCTGTGGTTGATGGGCATTTGGATTGTTTCCAAGATTTGGCTATTACAAATCGTGCTGCTATTAACATGGGTGCACATACATCACTGTGGTGTGATATTTTTAATTCTTCTGGGAAGATACCCAGAAGAGGAGTAACTGGGTTAAACGGAATCTCTAATCCTATTTTTCTGAGGCGTCTCCACAGTGACTGCACCAATCTACACTCCCACCAACAGAATAGGAAGAACCAACATAATGAAAATGGTCATACTCCCAAAATTTTTATACAGATTTAGTGCAATCTCAATCCAAATACCATTAGCGTACCTCACAGAACTAGAGAAAACATTCCTAAAATTCATTTGGAACCCAAAGAGACCTAGAATAGCAAAAATAATTCTTGACAACAAAGGCAAGTCAGGGAGCATCACAATCCCTGACTTGAAATTATACTACATGGCTACGGTGATAAAAAACAAGATGGTACTGTCAAAAACAAACAAAACAAACAAACAAAAAAACCAGACCTGAGGCTCAATGAAACAGATTAGAAAATGCAGAAACAACTCCATACACACACTACCCACCTTATTTTTGACAAAGGAGCCAAGCACATCCACTGGAAGAAAGATAGCTTCTTTAGTAAACGCTGCTGGAAAAGTAAAATACGGATCAAAATGTACAATATATTGTGAAATGGGAAAAAATTGTTCTAAAGCAAAGTGAAACTAGGGTGGGATAAAGGGAAAAGAAAAAAAAAGTTATACTACAAGTTTCTCTTAGTTCATTGAAAAGAAAGGTTTGTGCTAACATCTTTTAGAGAAATTTTAATGCCCACATTTTGTACTCTGAGAAACTACTTTGAAGATAACAATAGGCAATGTATTAACTATCATTATTCTATTATTTTGTTTAAAAATTTTGTTTTATATTTTTTCATAAAATAAAAAATTTAAAATTAATAAATAAAAAACTGGCTTTTCACATGCTAAGGACTATAATGATCCATGTCTATCACCATGCACTAAACTAAAATTGAAATGGATCAAAGACATAAATATTAAAACAACAAACACCAAACCTGATGGAAGAGAGACTAGAAAGAACTCTTGAAGACATATGTGTAAGCAAAGATTTCATGAACAAAACCCTAAATGAAAGGGAAATAATACAAAGAAGCAAATACTTAAGGCAAAAACTTTTTGTCAAATGTGTAACATTTGACATTGTACTATTGACTAAGTTACTTCACATTGTCTTTTTTTTTTTTTTTTTTTTTTTTTTTTTTTTTTTTTGTCTCTTTGAGACAGGTCTCACTATCTTGTTCAGGCTGGCCTTGAGCTCAGACCGGTCTCTAACTTGCAAAGATCCTTCTGCCTAAGTCTCCCGAGTGCTGGGGTTACAAGCGTGCACCCCCGTACCCAACTTTTCATATGGTCTTTTCAAAGCAAAACAATTCATCATTATTTTAAAAGGGGAATACATCAAGAAGTTAAAAGAAAACCACACAGATGCATTCAACTATAAAATAGCTTTTGGTATATTCAATTTTCCTTATATTTAATGCTATCCTCTAATCTAATATCACCTATATTTGTCCCCCAACTCCTACATAAAATGCTTACTTTGTATTACATACTAATATTATACATATACATGTTTTTGTTTTTTTTTTAGAAAAGCCCTGTGGACATCCTGGAGATACTCCTTTTGGTTCTTTTCAGCTTGCAGTAGGAGATCAGTTTGAATATGGTGCAAAGGTAGTTTATACATGTGAGGTGGGGTATGTATCAATACAAAAGAGTTCAATAATGAAATAGTAAATAAGAACTATACTAGGTTTTATTTTTAGATGACTATATTTTTCTGTGAGCATTTAAAAATGTAATACATAGTGAAAAATTAAATTGTGGAGTGTAAATGATTATATTTAGATAACATGTTATCTCTTTAGCATTGAAAAATTAAAATAAGTCAGAATTATCATGGTACAATATTGCTGACCCATGCACATAAGTAAGTGTTTATCCAACAATTCTTGACTACTTTCTGCTATCTGCAGAGTGTTATGAGAATTTCATGTGTTAGAAACAATGAGAATTGTAATGAAATTAAATTATATGGCAACTATCCTGGTAAAACTTTATAAAATTTAGGGGAAGCAAGCGTTTTACTCGCTTATTATACATGATCCCATGGTATGCAAACTATTCTTATCACAGGACCAAAAATGAGACTCTTTCAGAATCATGTGCCTTCCAGTCAACTATTGAGTGTTCATGACTGGTCTTATCAAGGTATCTCTTCAGCGTTCCTTCTTCCTATTATTCCTGTTATTTCTCTTCAAGTCAAAAAATTATTTTGAAGTAAATTTCATACATAGGAAAGCTGGGATCAAATCACTATAGTTTTATACTACATAAATGTAAATAGAATTAAGCTAGTACAAATGGAATCTTGTCACTCTTCATTTATTTCTTGAGTTGAAGCAATAATATATAGTAACTTAAAGACCAGACTTTGGAGTAAGCCTGAATTCCAAAACCCTAAAGTAAAATATTTACATGTACTTTTATTTATTTATTTTTGGTACCAGGGATGAAACTCACAACCTCATACTTGCCAGGCAGGCGCTTACGCCACTGACCTAAATCCCTAGCCCTTGTGTTTTTGAGACAGGGTCTCACTATGCTGTTCAGGCTGGGCTTGAGCTCACTTTGTAGCCCAAGCTGGTCTCTAACTCACAACAATCCTCCTGTCTCAGCCTCCCAAGTACTGGGATTACAGGAGTGCACCACCACACCAGGCTACATGTGCTTTTACAAATCATTGCTTCATTCAAATTTCCTCTCTTAAAAAATGGAGACATAGCATGTGCATCATTATACTGGCAGCAGAAAAAAATAAGACCCATAACTGAAACCCTTAGAAGAAATCCAGTGTTGTAAACACCTAGTAAATATTAGGTCTGATGCATTTAGCTTCTCTTTGGTCACTGCTCACGGGAGCTTGTCCAATTTTTTCAAATACATTTCCATCCCCACTTCCAGTCTTGACTGCTGAGTTTATTACATGCAGCCAGACAGATTAAGATGACATGGGCTTGAACTTTCCATTTGCTCCTTTCTTTACTGCTGAAATATGTATTTCAACCCAGGTTGGTCTCCCCACTTTAGGGTTCACTTGACGTGGCTAAGAGCAGATGTGGCTAAAACTCATAGATGTCTTCCTGTTGACTTCCTAAA
Organism: Cuniculus paca; assembly: GCA_004365215.1. Lineage (NCBI taxonomy): Eukaryota > Metazoa > Chordata > Mammalia > Rodentia > Cuniculidae > Cuniculus > Cuniculus paca. The sequence continues at coordinate 6,459 of RJWT010006174.1, forward strand.
TTTCAGCAATTAATATTTATAATTTCATGAGGAAACTAGCTACACACTTGTCTTTGACTCTGGCTCTCTTTAATTTAATCTTCATCATTTTCGTATGATATAAACTATGGGCAAACTCTGATGTAGTCCTACCATGAAAGTAATTGTCTCTTTACTTGACTTGGAGCTCCAGAAGAACTTTAGCAGTTCTTTAGGTCATTTAAAATTTCATCGAGGGGATGTTTTGCCTGAGAGGATATCCATCTTTCGACTCTCCTGTGGAGTCTGATAGTGGAATAGGATTGCTATAACCATAATTTTTGCCAATCAACTTTCCCTTTTTGATCCCTGGCCCTCATTCATTTTTCCTTTGCTTACTACTACCCATCTAACAGAATATGGATGTCTCATTTTGTTATCCTACAGTGAAGCAATTTTGAGAAGACAATTGGAATAATTTTTTTCTGGTATTCTGCTTTTCTGGGTTACAGAGATGTGAACTATTATCTTTCTCCAATTGCTAACATGAGGACGCAATCTTTTCTCACTCCCCCTATTCACATGGCACATAGAAGGCTTTGTGTGGAATCTTGCTGAATGTCCAAAAGACCTTTGGGAATGGGTGGGTCTCATGTGGATGGAAAATGTTCAACACAGTATCTTCTTTCTATTACAAGAGGGTAACTTCTTCCAAGTAAAGGAACTAGAGAATTTTCTCAATAACAATTTTTTTTTCATAAAGCATAGAGTTAAATGCTATATTTCAAGTTCTGTGACTAAAATTTAGTCTACTGAAATGTTGTCTTATGTTATCAAATTAAAAATAAATCAAGAACAATAAAAGAAAAGCATTTTTTGAAGACTACTTACTCGTGCAATAAACAGAACAATGTTTATTTGCAAATGAAAGAAACCATTGCCCCTGTAGAATTATTTGATTGGCCTGCAGGCTTTTTAAAAACAGAAAAAGAGGAAGAGTGAGCAGGAGGAAGGGAAGGAGAAGTAGAGAAATTATAAAAAGATTGGGCTGGGGATCTAGCTTAGCGGTCTAAGCGCCTGCCCCGCAAGCGCAAGGTCGTGAGTTCAATCCCTGGTGCCGCAAAAAAAAAAAAAAAAAATTATAAAAAGAAAGAAGAGAAGAATGAAAGAAATGTTAAAGAGGAAAGGAAGGAAAAGAAGGGAGGGAAGGAGAAAAGGGTGAAAAATAGGGAATTGTAAAAGAGAAGGAAGAAGTGAAGGAGGGAGAGCGGGCGAGGGAGGGAGGGAAAAAGGGAAACCAAGGAAGGAAAAAGATGGAAGAAAATGTATATGCTGTTCATTTTCCACGACATGGAGTTTCTAAAAGACAATACCACTGTGAAGCTTCAAACTGCAATATAAACACTGTTTCACCACGTGTTATTTTTGTGTTTTCAGTTATCAAATGGTAGGTGATAGTAACTTCCGGGTGTGTGATGCAGATGGCTGGACCAATGAAATTCCTGTATGTGAAGGTAGGCGTAAAATTGATTGACAGGAATACCTATTATCTTTCAAGAAGTTCTATGGGGACCATAATTAAATATTTCTTATTCAAGTTATTTTTGTGGTTTCCTATACAGTGCAAAGTACCTAGTCATTCATTAGCACATTATCTTATACTTCAATATATCCAGTGTAGGGGCTGGGGATATGGCTTGGCTGTAGAGTGATTGCCTAGCATGGGAAAAGTTTGGAGTGTCATGCTCAGCACCATCTCTCCACGGGGGAAAATTCTGATATCAGTATACCAAATGTGAATATGACCCGATCTGATCTAACAATCAAAGTATTGTTTCTTTCTTTTTGGATTCTGAATGCTAAAGATACACATAAGCACCGTTAGTTTAAAGTTCAGAATTTTAGCTTTTTAAATGAAAGTCTCATTCAGCAATTACCCAAATGCACAAATTTAGGGTTGTATGCTAATAACAGACATGATTCAGTTACACATTTATGTGTGTGTGTGTGTGTGTGGTCATAGTTTTACCGAGAAAAAAAAAAAGGCAAGAATTGAGAGAGCTCTGTTTTGCAAACACCAAGAATGAGAAAAATGTGCATCTTGTTTCCAAGTTTCAGCTGCTAATCCAAATCTCTAATAATTATAAAAATAAAAAAAATCAGTCAGAATAGCATTTACTGGTTCTATGGTGAATAAAAACTGCAGAGAAAGATTAAATAAAAACAAGAAATGTGATAATCATGTGGTAATAATCCTATCAATTAGAGAAGAATAGGAGATTTTTCACAGATGAAAATGAGATGTTCTAGGAAATATCTACATCAAAATTACCTGGGAGACTGATTAAAAATTCAGAATTTTGGTTACTAAAAAAGGCCTACTGAGTAAGTATCTTTGGGAAGCAGGGAAACAACCCTAGAATTTCCATTGTAACAAGCATTCAGGCACTTTCTCTAGTAACATAAAAATTGAATATCATAATTTCAGAGAATTTGAAAATAGTAAATAAAATCAAAAGAAGTACTTAAATTATTTTGAACATTGAGGTGGAAGATGAAATTAATGCTATCATAAGTTTGCTTTTACATCTTTTCAGAGTGCAATGGCAAATTATTCTGGAACATAAATGGAAACTTTATTTCAAGATTCATATGTTTTAATTATTTGAGATACTCGTTACCTTGAAAATACAAATTAAAACAGTTATAGGAATTTTATTACCTACTCCCATTGAGAAGAATCCAAGATAAAATGTACTAGTATTTGCTTAACCTTTGTTTCTTGCAAACAGGCATATGAAATTCTTCTAAAATATTTCAGTAATTTCCTCCATCTTATCTTGTTGACATTTTTCATGATAAATATTATGGGGAAGTTTCCAAATTCTATTCGAAAAAATTATATTTACTTTTTCAGTTGTTAAGTGTTTGCCAGTGACAGGACCAGAGAATGGGCGAGTTATCAGTGCATTGGAACCTGATCAGGAATATTACTTTGGACAAGTGATGCAATTTGAGTGTAATTCAGGCTTCAAGCTAGAAGGACATAAGGAAATACATTGCTCAGAAAATGGTCTTTGGAATAACGAGAAGCCAAAGTGTGTGGGTAAGATGTACCTCCTGTTTATTTGCATAAATGTTTTTAGTTTTTTACATGAAAATACACACTTGAAAACATTGCCCACTCCAAAGAACATAAATAATTCTAAAAACAGATAATGTCTATTACGCATGCTCTAGTTCCCTACAATTGATCTAAACATTTTTCTTTATATGAGTCATCTTATTTTCTCCTCAGAACAACCGTATGAGTTCTGTGCTTTTATCTTATTTTTTAATGAAAGAAACTATATTGCAAAGTTAAATTACATGTCCTGGCTTACCACAACATAAAGAGTTAAGATTTAAACTTAGGTTGTTACCTGATATGGGCCACTGTCTCTTACCATAATTATTTTGTCCTTAGCTCTTACAGTCTGAATTAGGATGTCTAGCATTTCTACTGCAAGTTGTAGAATTGCTCTCCAGAAGAGACTTTTTTAAATTTCAAAAGTCAAAATTGATTCTTTATTTCCACCGATCCAATAAGATGACATTCTATTTCTGAAAAATATTCCTAAGTAATGACCCTTTTCTATATTTGTGTTACATGTTTACTATAAATATTTCTTGAATGTACTGAATCCACTAAATAAATCTATGCTTTTTATAAAAAGTTTTATAATAAACTGCAATCCACAATTTCTTCAGTTTCTTTAGTCATGATGGTGATTTGTGAATCTTGAACAATTGATGATTTTGGGTTTTGGAATAAATATTACAATGTGTTTAACATTACCATCCTTTATTTTGCCAAATTTTTTGCGCAAGAATTTCTGTCATGTTTATTTTGTAACACTATCTAAAATCTCCACATTATTCATGCTTTTTTAGTATAGTCTCCTTATAGAAATGAGTTCTCTTCCCAAGAACTCTAACAGACTAGTTCATTGTTATAATACTGATAAACTAATATTTACATTCATTGAAGCAAATATTTTATAATTTAGAAATTCATGGATAAAATTTACATGTTTACAACTAGATTTCCATGGTTAATGAAACCTTTCCTGGAATTGTTAATGTTTAAAATAAGTCTTTCATTGTTGCTCCTTTTTTTTTAAAATTTCTTTGTGTTTTGTTTGTAGTTTTTCTTTTCTTTTCTTTTTTTTTTCTTTTCTTTTCTTTTCTTTTGCCTTAAAGCATGGTCTCACCATGTAGCACAGAATGGCCATGAACTCAGAACAATTCTCCATCCTCAGTCTCCCAAGAACTAGGATAGTAGGGACAGATGGGATGTTTTCCAGATGACGAGGAAAGTGAAAACATACTGGTCAGGGGGAGTGCGTAGACAGGAATGTGGAAAGACACTCAGGCTTCAAGCCAGTTATCATTGCCACAATTCCAAGGAAAAATATTTGAGAGAAATGATGTCAAAGATGATGGCCACTGTTTTCTTGTTTTCAACAGAAAAGCTCAGCAACAGAAAATCAGTTACTTTTCAACATGTAATGAAAAACAAGTTAAATGAATTTCCTTGACAAAATGTCCTGTCAACAATTATTCTAATCCGTTACTAGAAAATGTGCTACTTTTGCAAGTCACTCCATGGCAATACTCATTACAATAAACCTATATGTACATTCAACTTCACACACACATGAGATGACTGTGCCTGGCTGCCATTTATGTCAAGAGGACTAATTTACCTTCAGATAACATAAAATTAGAAACACAATTTTAATAAGAATTTTAATTTTCTTTAGAAGATCTGTCATCAAGCACTAAGTTAAAACAGAACTTTAGTTTGTCTGGTAGCCTTACCTAATGGAAACAAGATGTCTGCTATAACTTGGTCATGGTTCTTTAATTTATAATAAAAATTTTATAAATTTAATTCTTTTTATTTAGTAATTTCCTGCATATCACCACAAATTAGAAATGGATATTCTGTATCTCAGAAGACCACTTATAAAGAGAATGAACGATTTCAATACAAATGTAACCAAGGTTTTGAATACAGCATAAGAGGAGATGCTGTGTGCACTAACTCAGGATGGAGTCCAGAGCCTTTCTGTGAAGGTAACGTCATTTTTACTCTCTCATTTGCTGTGAAGTTTATAAATTATGTTTATTTCTTCTTTTTTGTGACTCTGGGGATCAATCCAGATTGATTAGGGTGCTAAGCATCTCTATCACTAATATGCCCAGTCATAATTAATTAACATAATCATTTTAATTAAGCAATGTATCTTTTTCTCAAAAATAGAATTTCGACTTTTATAACAATGAACTATTGCAAACTCAGTATTTTATATTATAGAACTTGAAGTATATAAGCTCCATTTTGACCCTGTTTGGTGTAAGAATTTCACTCTTAATATTGAAATAACCAAGTCCCAAAGCTTCAACATCTAATTCAGTAGATAAGTCCTGGTCACAAGACATTTCTGGAGTAGAGCCAGGACTATCATAGACTTCTTAATTTTCAATAATTTATAATTCTCAATTTGATTGCTCCTCTAAAGCTCAGAAATTAACTTTTAAAAGTTAATTGTATTATTATGGGATGAGAAAACCTTCAATTGACAATGAAATTAAGGGGAAGGAAGCAGACATTTCATTAACACTAGCCTTCCTATGAACCAGGAAGATGATGATGGCCCAAGCTCTTGGTTTTCATCTGAAAGGATGTTTTGCAGAACCAAAGAGTTCATCTCAACTCTACTCTTTGCTCATGAAAAAATAATCTGCAACATCATGTCTATTTAATTTATGTCATTTTAAAAGAAATGGCTTTAAGCTACTATAACTTAGAAAAGAAAATAAAGATGGCTGAAGAGTTTAAGAAATCATAGAACAGCAAGAAGTTACAACTATCGTGTAGTAATGACATTCTTTAGTTATTTGTAGACATTTTGAAGAGGAGTGAGGTTGCATTTGATGAGGTCCACTGCAGTGAGTGAAATAAGAACCCATATTAGAACATAGAATCTAGTGACATAAATATCTGCTGTTACAGATTTATGTGCTGTCATAGATAACATGGTGGCAAGAGAGCTGAGCTCTTAATCTTCTGAATTTTAAAATCATATGGTACAACTTACACATGTAAATCATAATTTAGTTACATTCTTTTACAAAAGTAGAGTTAAATTTGAATTGATTTTACATGTTGTAAGCCTATACTTAATTTCTTGGAAAATATCTTTCTTCACAACTGAGTGACCTTCATTTTTGGCATTGTTGAAAAAAAAAAACATCCTCAAGGTGTTCATGGTTCCTAAGCAGAGAAAAATACATGCTCAAGTCACCCGGTATTGTGCTCCACCATGTATTACTTACACAGTCCCCTTAAACAGATAGTAATTATTTCACCCACCCAAACATCAAAATACAGGACCTTGTCTTGTATAATTGATGAATTTTGCAATCAGCCATCATTCCAGCATTCTGTTAATTCAAAGTGAGACTTTGGGAAGTTAGTTTGTGTGATTTGGGCTAGCATGACTGCTTTATTGAAGTCATCTAATAATTTTATTTCTTTTACTTGGTAATTTACCTACCTACTTAAAGTTCTTGCTCAGAAAATACTTGTTTTTGAGATGGACAATCTCTGGTTTTCCCAAAAGTATTACTACAGGTCCTAGGCTTCCTATTCTTGAGCAGTCAGTTCATTCATATACCATCACACATGCGTGCACATGCACACACACACACACCTCAGAAACTTCACTTTTATAAAATATATTGTCATTAGATTCCTTCATTTCTCAGTCACAGATATGAGTCAAACCTTAAAAGTTTAGGACTGAATTCTTTAAGGTTTTTTTTTGGGGGGGGGGGAGTGTAGAGCAGAGATGGCACAAAGAAGGCCTTGGTATCAGGATATCGTCTTTAATAAAATAATGTATTAAAGTTCAGTATAAACAAAAAGAGATTTACTCCAAATTATATAAACATGTACCATTTTTTATAATATGCTGCAGTTTGTTGAAACACACTTTACATTAACTAAACATGGAGAAGTCTCTTGTTAAGAAGAGTACTCTATTTTCTGTACTCAGCTAAGGTTACAAAAACTAGTTTTTGTTTTCTTGGTACAATGCAAGGATCTACCTGTCGATATAGGATGAACTCCAAATGTATATACCTTAATTTCTTAGGAATAATAATGTTTAAAATTCTCTTTATTGTATCCAAATTTATAAGAAGCTTGGAGATTGGTAATAAAATAGAGCTTAAATGCAATGTGCTAGGATAAAATAATTAAATTCTTTCCCATGTGGTTCATGGCATGCATATATCAGCATTTTATTTGAGTGAATTATCAAAACTTTTGTCTCTGTATCCAGTAAAGGACAGTCCATGGCAGGAAGTCATTTTCAGCAATAATTAAATGTACCAATATGTGTTGAATAGTTACTTATGATTGAAGTCTATCTGTTCCTTACATAGACTGTATTTTTATTACCTTACAACAAAGAATGTTAACCTTGAATAGTATTCTTACTTCAAATGTTTCTAAGAGTAGGAAAAAACTATTTGGATACTCTAGAATACTGTTGCTTTTGGATAGATATGTGTATTCTGACAATGTTTTAATAGCATCATTTATTTTAAGAAAGATTATGAAGGTAGAGAATTAATCTTCATCAAGAGATTTATGTCTATAGCATGACAGTAATCTCCAAAAGTTCTTTATTCTTCAATAATTTAAAAAAATTCTAACAGTAGTTGGAATTTTTCTATTTGATTGTTCTCTTAACTTTCATTTTTTTGTATCTTGTTACTCTTGACTTTTAAAAATTGGCATTAAATTGAACTGTAATATGAAGTAAAATCTAAAATAGCTAAACTTAACCACAATAGTTAGATGAAAATGGTATAGACATAACAAAGTTAAGGTAACAGAGAAAAAAACCAAAAAGAATACATTTAAGGTTCATTTACAGCTATTGTCAAATAACATCAGCTTAAGACATATTTTACTTAGCACTTGTGTTTAGGTTGTTTGTGGTGGCACACATCTGTAATTCCAGAACTTGGGAGGCTGAGGCATGAGGGTTACAGTGAGTTTGAGGCCAGCCTATGCTACTTAGTAAGTTAAAGGCCAAGTTGCACCACAAAGTGGGACCCTGTCTCAAAAAAAGAAAGAAAGAAAGAGAAAGAAAGAAAGAGAAAGAAAGAAAGAGAAAGAAAGAAAGAGAAAGAAAGAAAGAAAGAAAGAAAGAAGAAAGAAAGAAGAAAGAAAGAAAGAAAGAAAGAAAGAAAGAAAGAAAGAAAGAAAGAAAGAGAAAGAAAAAAAGAGAAAGAAAGAGGAAAAAGGGACCTGTTTTTAGGTGCTCACATTATTTCTTATATAATTATTTCTTCTGTGAATGTCCTATCCTGTTAGCAATACACACACACTAAAATTTATTTTGTCACAATGGATCATAAATTTAAGAGCAAAAGACAGACAACTGCAATACTTCCAGGAGCTAAACATACTCATGAAAGTACTATATGCAAAGCAGGAAATATGTAGTCAATAATTAAAACTTTATAGAATCTGTGTCTGACTGAATGTGAGAGTGATGAAAAGGAAGGGATGTGAGTGAATTTTCTAGCTTTCTGTGAAGTTGCTCTTTCACAAATTAAAATACTAACCACAAAAAAGGTGGAGAAAAGAATGGTGTCTTTGTTACTTTTCTTTCATTGCTGAAACAAGATACTTGATATTCAAAATGAAAAAAGGAAAGGTTTATTTAGCTTTCAGTTTTTAGAGGTTTCAGTCCATACTTAGCTACCTCCAAGGCAGGGTGGCATGGCTAGGGGCAGTTGTTCATGGTGGCAGCAAACAACAAGAGCCAAAGGACCAAAAGGAAGAGCATGCCTCCTTCCTTCCCTTATACTGTATGCTGGCTACCCACTCCTGAGTGGGTGCCACACTCACACTTCCAATCCCAGTGCTAGACAACATACCAATCACAAATGCTAGACTCAGTCACCTTCAAAAGGCCTGCCCCCTGTGATGACATGAGGCTTTGGGGGGACATTTAAACACAAACCATAACAGATGGTGATTTAGTTTGTCATGTAACAAATTAGATACACTTTTTTGTTTGTTTGTTTGTTTTTGTTTTTTTTGGTGGCACTGGTCATTGAACTCATGACCTCATGCTTGCCAGGCAGGTGCTTAGGCCACTGAATTATATATATGAGCCTATCCAATGTGAAGTTGCAGCTGGATATATAATTTGGATATCATTGAATAAGTCACTAACATAATGAGCTAGCTTTTAATCATGGACATATCCTAAATGTGACAAAGAGTGTGAAATGAAAAAACACTAAATCAAGGACTAACACTAACATAAAATCAATTGTTAGACATAGATATCTGTTCATACAATACCTTTAAGGGTCTTCAAGGAAGAATTTTCTGAAGTAGTGATAAAATATCAATGTGAAGCTCTAGGGCAGAGTTGTTTGAAACATATGGGATGGAAAGTGCAAATGGTAGGAATCAACTTGGCATGTAGGAGCGCCAGACAGAAGCCAGATTGGTGGCAACATAGACAGTAAATAGGAAATTGATAAGGAGATAAGGATCTAGAAAATAAAGTGTAAAATTAGGGCCAAAATTTAAGAAGAGCAGAAAAATAAAAGATTTGAAAAGGTCTTATCATTGAATGCTGAAGGAATATTTCCATTCACAATGGATACAGCTAATATTGAAGAAATATTTTTTAAAAATATAGACAACACACTGGTAGTCTCATTTCATTTGTGTCAATCCCAAGACTTACTACCTAATGATGAAAGTGCAGTTGTGTTAGGTGACTTGGAAAAGTAAGGAGACAATGAGTAATTTACACCAGGAAATGAAATAAGTACATGAGAAGGATATAATAGGATTTCAGGCAAAGGTGAATGTCCACTACAGGTTTTTAAGCCAGAATGTAATATGGAACAAATACTGACATTTATGTAACTTGTCCACAATACTTAAAATATATGACATTTTATTAGAAAGGAAATATAAATTAATCCATTATTGAGATATACCAGAGTTGAAGAATAAGAAAAAGCTTTATAAATTATGATGAATAACAGTAAACTGTAGCTCATAGTCAAATCTAGACTGCATGTTTTTGGTAAACAAAGATGTATTTGTTCATGTATTACTCATGACTACTTTTGTGCTCTAAGGCAGTCCAAGGCAGACTGAAGTAGCTGCAACACATACCTTCTGATCCTTTGCAAAACCAGTTTTTCCAATCCTATATTAGTTTATCATATTTCAGTAAGAAAATGTATTGCAATAGATCAATGTCATAATAAAGTTTATGTCCTATGAATGCCCCCTTCCAATGTAGGTTAGATTAGCCTCTGCTCTTTATATGTGACAGCAAGCAGAAACACTGAAATGACACCCAGAATTTGGAGGCAGATTTATTTTACTTCGATGGGCACTGATTGGGATCATTCCCAAAGTATCAGACCCCAAAGGCCCAGGGTGGGGGGTTTTTATGGATTGGAAAGGGGAAGTACAGAGGTAGAGTACTTGGCTGTCTTTGATTAGTTCTTATGATATTCATCATAGTGACTAGCTGTGCATCACAGTGACCAGCCATTTGTTTGTTTTTTGTTATTTGCTTTGTTTTGTTTTGTTTTGTTTTGTTTTGTTTTGTTTTGTTTTGGGGGGTACCGGGAATCAAACTCAGGGCCTTGCACTTGCGAAGTAGGCATTGTGCCACTGAACTACATCCCCGGGTCTGACCAGCCATTTTTAAGAGACAGAGGTAACAGGAACTTGTAACAGGCACTGCTACCTGGACAACAAATGGACTGGCTGCAGGAGGGGACATTTCCTACTACATTTTCCCTCTTTTTTAGTTTCCCTGGCAAATCTTTGTTGGGCATGTTACATGTGATCTTTTGAGTTAACGCCCAACTAGAAGCAGTAACCTTGGGACTGTCTGCGGCCCTAGGATAGGCCCTAGATATGGTCCCAAGATTGGAAAGTTTTACTGGTTATTTCTTATTCTTTTGGCCATAGAGCTAAGGCAAAAATACAATCCAAAATGGAAGCAAAGACTAGGGTAAGCAGCTGGAAAAGGCACAAAACTCAAGGGAAGTAATGCATTGAGGTATGGGGCAGTCCTGTGAATGGTGTCCTCAAACTTCAGCTGTGTGTGGACTGTCAGTCCTGGATGACTGGAGCAGGGCTTTGAGTGTGTTGTCTCTTCAGAGTGAGTTCAGAATGGCTGTATGGTCCAGGTAAATTCTCCAGAAATTCAGCAGGACTCTGGAATGGTAGATCTAAGGTTAGATCTTTGAAACTTGTAGAGGTAGTTAACATGCACCTGGGTTATATGTGTGTGCAGGAGTACTACAAGTATATCTGGTCTTTTAGCTAAACTCCTGTGGATCTAGTTACAGGTTGGTTTTGTAGGGTTATGTTTTATTTTTTAAAATTTTTTAAGAGCTTGTGTCCTATATGCTGTATGTAGTTTTTATTTAATTATCTCTGCTACAAATGCAGACCCATTGTTGCTGCCAATGGTCAAAGGTAGGCCATACCTAGGAATGATTTTTCACAGAAGGACCCTACAAACTTTTACTGTCCTCTTGGCTTGGGTAAGGAATGCTTTGGGCCAGCCCAAGTAGGTATAGATGAGCACTTAGTCTAAGTCTCTCTGTATATTTTAAATGGGGAGAAGTCAGGGCCAACAGCACAGATACTGAAGCATGAGCTGGCTTCACGGGTATGGGTGCCAGAGCTGTAGTTTGAGCTTGCAGGCCAGAAGATGAGGGTAGATCTGGCTCTGATTAAATGTTTTTCTGGCTGAGGTTGATATTTCAGTGAGTCAGATCCCTGGAGGGGGCTTACAGGTACAGGTTTGGTGTCATTGATGGCAGATTCTCAAACAGCCGCAGGAAAGAGTACTGGAAGGGTTTGGGCCAAATTAACTTTTTTGAGGTGATCACAGCATATCTAGCCTGTCACACTCCATTCCTAACAGAACTACTTCCATCTGTAAACAGGGTGCACTCAGCATCTGTTGGGGATTCATTTTTAAGTCTGGTCATCTTGAGAATAGTTCATCGGTCAGTGCCAGGCAATCATGATCTTGTAGGCCCAGCTTGGTGGGCAGGTATGTGGCAGGATTGAGTGGTCTATAGTTATTCAGGAGGTCCAGTATAGTATATGGCATCTAGAAAGTCAGCTCTTGGCCTAAGGTGAGCTTGTCAGCATTTTGATCAGAAGGACAGTGGCTATTAGAGTGCAAAAACAAGGGAGAAGTAGTCCTTAGTGACTAGATCAAAGTATTCACACAGGTAGGCCATTGGGTGCTTCCAGAAACTGACAGTCTGAGCAAGCATCATGTTTTTGTGAACTCAAGTATACAGATTCTACATAAACCAGCAGATCCAAGAAATTTTCAGTTTCTTTCTTGTAACCAGTTTCTGCCAGATATTGCAGCAGAGCTTTAGTGCCTTTCCATCAGGCAGTTTGGGTGTCATTAGTCAGTTATATTTTGTGCTGGGAAACCAGCAAGGTCAGCTGTGAGGGCTCTTTCAAAGAGAATAAACAAGTTAAACAACTCTGGGAGGTTGAGTCCAGGTCAGTTAACCTTTGAGTTCAGAACTGGTGTCGTTTCAAAGAGGAGATGGCTTACAGGATAAGCCAGAATAAGGCATTTTTTTAGGTCCAGGCAGGTGTACCAGAAGACTGTAGGTGGCAGAAGACTGAGGCAACCTCGGTGGCATGGGGAACTTGGAGATCTTGAACTGGCTCTACATGCAGGAGAGGTGTATTTAAGTAGCTCAATCGTCTAAAAACATTTTGTGGTTTTGAAGCCTGTTTCCCACCTCTCTCTCAGGGGACTGTGACAGAGTTGGAAGAGACAGAGAAACTGGCTGTCTCAGAGAAAAGGTGCTGGTGGCTTTGTCAAATCTGTTGTAGAGCTTTCCCAAAAATAGTGGGAGAGTTTCCACACCCTTGTGGCAATTGAGTCCTAGTGAGTTGGCGCAATCCAAGAAGACTGCATGAGTTGGGAACCACGAAGTGCAAGGTGATAGATGTGCTGCTGATAGCACAGTTTACCAGGAGGAGACGAGTGTTCTTACTGTGATGCAGGATCTTGTCTGACAGCAGTGGGCATCTCAGGCCCAGAGACAACTCTTTGGCTCATACCTCTGGGAGGAGAGTTTTCAAAACTTCAGAATTGTGGCTATCTCAGGCTGGTGCGGCATCATCTTCCTCTTAGAGAACAGTGAGAGTTGAAACTGCAGGGTTAAATGAGAGGGAGGCTGAATGACTTGGTGACAAGAAGATGATTGCTTTTAATGTGGAGAGGAGGTCTCTTTCCCTGAAGTGGTATAGGGAGATATTCTCCCAGCCTGTAAGTTTGTGCCTGGAAGAAAGGGTGAGAGGCAAAAGTCTCAGGTGCCCTGATGATGGTAACTTTTTGACAGAGAGGACTTTTGAAGGCAGAGAGTTCCGTTTCATTTTCTACCAAGAAAGTCATAGATCAGTCTTCATTATAGATGTGGAAGTTTTTGAGACCCCTTATCTTTGAATTTGTAGGGGCATTTATTTTAGCATCCATAGTCCTTATATCAGACTTCTGCATAACAGTAGTAACTTTTGACATATTTTTGGGACCTTTGCCCCCCTCTTGGATGACTGTGTTGTTTCTAGGTAGGGTGACCTTTGGGAAAAGCTAGGGCAACTCATTCATCAGAGCTGACAGAGCAATTTTCCCTCAGTCAAAATGTGGAACTCAGAAAGAATTTCTGACAGTCATCTTGAGTGGGTGCTAGATGATGGCATCTGACCAGGTTAGGAAGCAGAAGGCTCTGGCAGGAGAGCCTCTGCAGATGAATGCAGGCAACGGCTAGCTGGAATGAGTTCAAATGACTGGAAGTAGACTAGTTGGGAGTGGGAGTGAAGCTAAGAGTGTTGGCAGCAACTGCAGCAGCCAATGAGCATGTCAAGATAGAATTCTCAGGGAAAATGAGCCTCTTTTTCTTTTTTCTTTGAGCAGTTTAGTTTCATTTTTAACTCCACAACTTCAGAAAAGTCCTCTTTCCTGCAGTCAGGGGCTTCAGGCTTTGACTAATTAGTTCTCATTTCTGGCTTCCTACATGTGCATTGTGTACCCTTGAATGATGGCACAACAGACAAAGGATGAGTGCCCCTCAGAGAGAGACCATTCATGTACCTGCCTGACTGTGCCCCTTGCAAGGACTTAGGCACAACTTAAGGAGAGTGCAAGGCTTCCATTATGCATATGTCAATTGCCTTGGAATTATAGGTGAGAGCCCAATCAACCACCACAACCAGTGCTTCCCAGTCTTGGTGCATAGACAGAGCAGCCTATTGCTCATGCTGTCCATTCTACTCACTCACACATTCATTCAACAGGCATGCAAAAATTAAAACTTTCCAACCCCCTTGCCTCTGTTGTGGTCCTGACTAATGAGAGGTGATCAATCTGCTGCTCTGAACTGAGCAGGACTGACTGACTAACTGGGGTGCCCCGCAGGACTAAACACAGAATGGGAGAAGTCACATATGAATGTAAAGATGATTTTTATCCTGCAACTAGGGGAAATCAGGCAAAATGTACAAGTAGTAGCTGGATACCTGCTCCAAGATACAGATGTAAGTTTCATTTATGTTTTGACCTACTTCTTATTTCTGGAATTATTTCTCTTAATACATAAGAAGGGGGACACAAGCAGGGTGTGATGGTGCATGCCTGTAATCCCAGCACTCAGGAGGCTGAGGCAAGAGGATCATTGTGAGTTCAAGACCAGCCTGAGCTACAAAGTGAGCTCAAGGCCAGCCTGAACTACATAGTGAGACCTTGTTTCAAACAGACCAAAAAAAAAAGGTGAGGGGGAGCACAATAAAATGAAGTATTTTGTCTTACCAGAGTCAGGAAGGTAGGCAGGCAGACAGACAGACAGACTGTGTCCTCCTCCCTTTGGGGTCCAATGTGAGCCACTCAAGCAGGGAGCCAGAAATCCTCCTCTAGACCTCCAAGGGAACTTGAGGAATCTCAAGGGCACGCCTTCCAATTAGGACTTGGAGAGGTCCTTGCTCTGTTTGTGAGGGCCACAACCAGTGACCAAAGAGGTCAGCATGGTCAGTCTTCTCAGCCAACACACCAAGTGCAATGGCAAGAAGAAATAGAGGAACAACACTCAGGATTTGGAGGCTGATTTGTTTTATGCTGATGAGCAGTGATTGGGATCACTCTCAAAATATCAGGTCCCAAAGACCCAGGGAGGGAAGTTTTTATGGAGTTGAAAAGGGAAGTAGAGAGGCAGACTACATGGCTGTCTTTGATTGGTTCTTACAATATGCATCACAGTGGCAAACCATTTCTAAGTGACAAAAATAATAGGAATTTATAATAGGAACTATTAGCTGAGCAACATCATACTGGAGGAGGGGGCATTTTCTGCTACAATATTAATTGTTAAGGATCAAGTAAGAGAGATACCATAATTTTATGTCCTTTCTTCCTGAAGTTTTGGGAACAAGAACATAAATATTCGTGCAATCTCTTTTAAAACTTTCTCCTTGAGATAAAAATTTCTGCTTCCATTTTCATTGTATTGTCTTATGCAAGACATGGTCACATTTACTTAAAAGAAGGAAGGATGTGAAATCTCACCAGTTGAACATTTTAGAAACACTCCCTATGGGAACAAAAGTAATAAAAGAAGTAGAAGGATGTAAAAAGAATAGTTACATATGATGAAGTAATTGTCACATTTGGAGTAGCATGAAGTATGTGGTAGTTTTTTTATATTTTAAAGAGAATAAGACAAAACAAAACAAAGTAAAACACAACAAAGTAGATCAGAACAGAACAATGCAAGCAATACAGGTCTTCAAAACATAACAGGAAAACAACAATGGCTACCTTAGTGTCTCTTGTTTTCTTTGAAATGGTTGTTCATACCTTCACACACAATAAATTCAAATAAAACAAAATAATATAAAACCAGATAGAACAAAAGAATGAAACCATTACAGGCCTTCAAACCAGACAATAAGAAATCAACAATGGCTACCTTACTGTCCTTTGTTTACTTCAAAATAGCTGTTCATATCTTCTCACATATTGTAGTGAAATAGTAGAAAACAGACTTAAACCTATGAAATCAAAGAATAAAAGCATTATTGGACTTCAGAACAAGAAGATAAGAAATCAGCTATGGCTACCATAATGTCTCAATTTCCTCAAAGTTGCTGTTCATATCTTGATACTTAATAAAATCTGTTTTTTTTATTTTGAAGAGAATAAAACAAATACAAAATAAAACAGAATATTCAATCAAAACAAAGCAAAGAATGTGATACAAGACTTCAAAACAAGATAAAAATAAACCAACAATGGTTACCATGTTGCCCCTTGCTATCTTCAAAATAACTTCCCATGCCATCAAGC